>NAJQ01000067.1:32563-67789 GCA_005059865.1 Friedmanniomyces simplex
TCTCAGGCGTGTCGAAGGGCCGCTGGCTCCGCTTCGAGAGAAAGTTGGACCCATGACAGTGCTATATGAAGGAGGCATCGAAGCTGTAGACTTCTTGGCAGACCGACTACTGCCTACTTGGCTGACCTGATCCATAGAAGGGTCCGCCATTTCTGTATACGGAGGTGGATTGGAGCCACTGACTTGAGTCATGGCGTCGTAGTCCCTAGGCTGTGCTAAGCTCCTGGTTCTCGACGATCTGCTCTTCGAAGGCCCTGCTTGTGTCGACGTTAACTTAGCCAACGCATCCTCTGTCAGCGCTGTGGATGCCTCGGAGGGCGCTGCACGAGATTGCTTGACTTTCGCAAGAGCGTTGCCATCGTACTGCTGAACGGAGCCGCGCGTCTTGCTCTTCGACGAGCCTGCTTCTGATGGCTCGTATAGGCTCATGGCGTGCTCCGCAAACACTTCAGGATCCCTCGAGGGCGCTTTCGGACGCTGGGCTTCCGCGAGCGCATTGTCGTTGCCCACGTACACCGAAGACCTGTCTTTGGAAGCCTGGCTCTTCGACGAGCTTGGCTGCGGGTATTTAGGGTGCTCAGGCGCCTGTAAGGCTCTGCTCTTCGACGAGCTCGCCCCAGACGCAGCCGAATGCGCGTAAGCACCATACTCGGGTGCCGGTAGGGCTCTGCTCTTGGACGAGCTCGCCTCAGGCGCAGCCGACCGCGCGTACGCGGGGTACGCCGGCGCTGGTAAGGCTCTGCTCTTCGACGAGCTTATCCCAGACGCAGCCGACTGTGAGTACACGGGGTTCTCAGGCTCCAGTAAGGCTCTACTCTTTGACAGCTCGCCTGCGGCGCGGCCGATTGCGGATATGCAGGGTACTCGGGCGCCGGTAGAGCGCTGCTCTTCGACGCTCTTGGAGCAGAAGCGTACGATCGGTCATCCGGGATCTCCTCGACCGTGTACTCAGTGGTCACCCGGCTCTGACCTGCCTGCTGATCCCAAGAATTCGGCCGGTACGAGGGTTTCGCCTCTATGGCTGCTTGCTGCCGCCGTCCCTGGCTGCCAGAAGCCTTTTGCATCACATCATCTATCCCCCTCTCAACAGCCTTCTGCACATCCGCCGCGGTAGCACTCGCGGGCAGCTTGTTGAGCGCTTTCTGCACTTTCGAGGTCGACGACGCCAAGTCCTCAGCCCGAGCGACACCCCGGAGCTGCCGCACCATAGTATCCTCTACCAAGGTGGCGATATCGCTTTTTTGCAGCCTGTGGGCGCTCAGCTCAGCCAGCACAGTCTGCAGAGGCGACAGGTCGATCATGGGAGTAGGCTGCGGTGTGGCAGCTTTATCTGCGAAGGCAGCTAGCTGCTGGCTGTTTTTCCGCTCCTGGTCGAGCTTCTCCTGCCGCTCGGCATCGAGTCTGGACTGCATCATCGCGAGCTCTAGTCCCTTCTTTTCCCGCTCCGCATCGAGCCTGGACTGCACCATGGCGAGCTCACGGTCTTTCTTTTTCCGCTCAGCGTTGAGTTTTGACTGTAGCTTGGCCACTTCGAGGTCCTTTTTCTCTCGCTCTTCGCGTTCTCGGGCCTCTCCGGATGTGCGATCTCTGGCTTCCCTGTCTTCGCGGTCTTGGCGATCTCGAGCAGCCTGGGCATCCCTGGCATCCCTGGCTTCGCGCTCTTTGCGCTCCTTCGCACTTTGGGCTTCACGCTCCTTGCGGTCCCTCGCACTCTGGTCCTCAATGCGGCGGAGTTGCTCCTGCATAGCGCGCTGCGTGGCCCGCTTACTCGCCTCGTCCGCGGCTCTGCGATCGAGCTCTTCCTGTTTACGGCGCCGGTCGTCTTCGGCACGGCGTCGGTCTTCATCAACACGGCGCCGTTCTTCGTCAACACGACGCCGCTCTGCTTCAGCCTTCTGGCGCTCCTCTTCCTCCTCGTCTTCCGAGCTCTCCTCTTCACTGCTACTCGCCTCCGCTTCCAGAACAAACCCCGGTGTGCGAGGAGCAGGAAGTCGAACCTGCTGCGTCCCACGCTGCTGCACACCGGGATACGGAGAAGGCATCGGCGTCTGACGTGCTGCAGGCGACTGCAAATGCGGCTGATACTGCACAGACCCCGGTGACTGGACCTGCGGCATCGGCGTCGTTGGACCATACCCAACCTGCGCTTGCGGGTAGCCACTCGAAGTAGGAGGCAGCATGTGCGTCTGCTGTGGGAAAGGCGTCATAGGAGCCGGTAGAGCTTGCTGCATCGATGAAAACATGCCATGAGTGGCACTGGCATGGAATTGCGCTGCTTGCTGCATAGCCGCATTATGCATATTGTGATGCTGCTGAAAAATATCAGGTGCCGGCAGCATCTGCTGCATTGGAGCTGGTAGTATCGCTTGATACGGCGAGGCCACTAGGGCTGGGGTTGACGAGGCGCTCTGCGTGACAGTGGTCTGTTGATGGTACTGCACGGAGTTACGCCCATCGTTGTAGGCCCATTGCTGATTGTGCTGCTGGTAGCTGCCTTGGCCGCCGGGTGTGCCGGACATGATGACAATCAAGATTGGTCGTAGAGATGGTATCGCGCTCCAATGCTTTGCTTGTTTCCCTTGCTGATGGGCTGATGGTACATAGTGATTTACGTGGATCCTGCTGGTAGCCCAGAAAGTAGCAGAATATACCAGAAGTAAATGGATCCGGGTGTTTGACAAGAGGCAGGCGGCCCCATTGGCGCCATGAGCAAAGTTATACGCTGCGCTCGCGGATCCAGTCACTGCGAGGTTTGCTAATACGTCACTCACGGGAATGTCGGTGTCAGTGGCACTCGCGCAAGCGCGGAGCCGCCTGCGCTGGTCACCGCATAGCCTCTCTGATCAGCGGCCCAACTCTCTTTCGGCTCGCAGCTACGTTCTCCTGATCCCACAGCTGCATACACGGCGGCCCGCCGTTCACGCTGAAGTCTTTGTCTTCGCTCTGCTTCAGCTTGAGCTCTGCAGTAGCCCGCTCAACGAACCGCTCCGCTGCCTCTTTGGCTCTCCCATCATCAAGTGCAACCAGCAGCAGCTCCCGCGCAAAGTCACTAGACTCCGACGTGAAGGCCGTCATCACCGCGAAGAGGTGCAGCTGCCTCTCCTTGGCATAATCCACTAGCGTCTGCGTGAAGTCGCTCTCGGCCTTCCCCCGAAGCCAGGAGACCGGCTTGACGACTGAACTGACACCCATCCGCATCTCGCCCTCAGTCCACTGCTTGTAGTCTTTCCTCAGCACGTCAATAAGCGATAGTCCATCGAGATCGGATTTTGCAGCACTTATTTCCTCGAAGAATACCTTTCGATGGTAGTCCTTGCCATACTTGTGCGAAGCATGGATCCTCGCCTCCAGATACCGTACCGCCTTGCGATCGTGCTCCGTAACTTTTGAGTCATCTGTCAGGTTATGTGTATCGATCAATATACTCCCCAGAGCGAGCCTTGCGATCTGAGCGTCCCAGGTGGAAGTGTATGCCTCGTCGTCAATAACTCCGTCCGAGGACTGGGCATTGGCTGCTCCAACAGAAGTCGAGTTCGAGCTCACATCGTCCCAGGTAGAGCGGAGGTGATTGATGACGAGACTGTTACAGCTTCCGGACTTGTCGATGACTCTCGGCGAGGCGGAGGCAGGGACGGCGTTCTCGTCGTCGTCGTGGTCGACCACGGCGGAAGGGGAAGAGCCATAGTGCTGCGCGAGAGGCCCGGTAAGGGCGTTGTGGTCCACTAGCGTCCAGCTCGGTTTGTGCAACGGCATGGGCAGATCACCGAGATCGTCCAGAGTGATGAGGTCGTCTGGTTTGACTCCAGCGTGGCGTAGTAATGCCGTCAGTTCAGGTCGCAGTGAGAGGTCTGCGGCGGGGACGTTGGTCACTGGGATCACGACTTGATTCTCCCGTCGAGCCTGCGGTGAGCTGGATTGGATGTAGCCGTATACCAAAGCACAGGTAATGGAGTCCAAGTCTGCGGATTCGTTGCCGACAACGAAGGATGCTGTTCCATTATTTCGAAGGCCTTGCTGGAGGTGGCGTTTGGCTATGACGAGGAAAGTGCGAATGGACACGCGAGACATGTTGCCGTCTTTGTCGTCTTGTTCGTGTGCGTCAAGTGAAGTTCGTTGTCAAAGTGAATGGAAGTTTGTACTAAGCGAGCGGCCAGTCCCCGCAGTGGGGGCCAAAAGGCTGCATATAAGTTCAGGATGTCTACTTGCACCTCCACCACTGGCATACCACTTGCGAACGACGGCATAATTCGGAACTACTCACACCATGGATCAAGCAGCTCTCGGCAAGGCAGCCCTCACCGAAAGCAACTATGCCGCCGCCATCAGGCACTACACCGCCGCTTTGCAACAGTCCCCCACTTCCCCTGCCTACCTCATCCAGCGCTCGGCAGCCTACCAACGCAACAAGGACTACCCCAAGGCGCTGAACGATGCCAACCGCGCCGTTCTGGAGGCCCGGAAACGAGCAAAGCGGGAGCAAATCGTGGAAGCGCAGTTCCGACGGGGAGTAGCACTGTATTCGCTGGAACGGTATGGTGACGCGGAGTTTGTGTTGGGGGTGGTGAAGCGCATGGACGAGAAGTTTAAGGGGTTAGAGCTGTGGATCAACAAGGTGAAGTTGACGCTGAGTAGATTGGGGGCGGAGGATGAGGGGAAGAGGGTGTGTAGTGTGGGCGAGGTGCCGGAGGAGGGGGATGACCCAGTTACGGATGCTGCCACAAATGGTGGAGCTCCTGCAACCGAAGAGAAGACCAGGAATGGTGCACCGGCACAGCAATTACCCACTTCATCAACTCCCATACAGCCGCAACAACCACAGCAAACTCCGGCAGACAAGATCCGTCACGAATGGTACCAGAATAACCAGAATGTGTACTTCACGCTCCTCGCGAAAGGAGTGCCATCAGACAAGGCCGAGATCGTATTCACACCACGGTCACTGAGTATCACCTTCCCGTTCGCCACCGGCTCCTCCTACGACTTTACGCTCGAACCCCTCTTCGCCGAAATCAATCCAGAAGCATGCACAAAGCGTGTGCTATCCACAAAGATCGAAATCGTACTGGCAAAGAGAACGCAAGGCGAAAAGTGGAAAGCCCTCGAAAGCTCCACGCCCGTCCCTGACAACCCAAACGCCTCAGCCACCACAACAACCAGCACCGATGCCGTCAAACACGCCATCCTCTCCCCCAATCCACCCCCGCCCTCAGGACCCGCCTACCCAACCTCCAGCAAAACCGGCCCCAAAAACTGGGACGCCGTAACCGCCGCCGCGCTCAAAGACCCCTCGGCCAAACCCGGCACCGCCGCAGCCGAAGGCGAGGACTTCGAGGGCGGCGACGAGGCGAACTTTTTCTTCCAGAAACTGTTCAAGGGCTCGACGCCCGAGGTGCAGCGGGCGATGATGAAGAGTTATACGGAGAGTAATGGGACGGCGTTGAGTACGAATTGGGAGGAGGTGAGTAAGGGGAAGGTGGAGACGAGGCCGCCTGATGGGATGGAGGCGAAGGGTTGGGATGTGTAGGGAGGGAAGAGGGAATGAGATCGAGGGCGAGGGTGGGCTCTTGTGGCGGAGGCACGATGTTACGATGATGTGTTGTACTGTCGCCACTCGCAAGCTAAGGTGACCGATGTCGAGGCGCGGTGCGGGTTGACGCGGTGCTTGCTTGCTTCACGTCCCCAGCGATTCTAGCGCGGCGTTCTTCGGCGATGCATTGCAGCGTGATAGCGCTTGGCATTGCGGTATAGCTACTAACACCATCAACGGGATCGGGAGAAGGCTTCACGGATCGAATAGCCTACTGCTGAATTGTGTGGCTAGCTGACAGCGAGCAGCTTGCTATGTAGTCTCTGAGAGCGACACGACCAGGTCTGAACTTTATCAACCCACTCGCTTGCCTCTCTAAACCGCCGTGAGCTTGATCGCTCTCGGCTAAGCTACACCTCACGTCACACCCTAACGCGAGGAACAATCATCCAACGTTCCTAAGCGGATGCAAAAGCCCCGCACCCTTCCCCTTCACCTCCCCAGCCGCCGGGCTCCCCTGCCTGCTCCCCCTCCCGCGAGGCGTAACCCCATCATCACCCATTTTCATCGGGCTCCCCAGCCTCGGACTCCGCGGCACGCTGGTCCCTCTCGTCCCCATCCGGCCTCGCGCCGCTTCCTTCAGCCGCGCGATCTCCTCGTCTCTGAACTTGACAGCCGCGTCGCGGTCCCCGAGGATGGCTTTGAGTTTCTTGTTCTCGTCTCGCAGGTTCTTGGTCTGCGCATCATAGCCCATTTGCCGCAGTTTGGCATGCTCTCCAGTGGCAAGGGTTTGCGCTGCAGCTAACGAGACCTCAAGATCTGTCGCTTGTGATAGTAGCGCCTGTGCGCGCTGCGATGTGGTCTGGTATTGATCGCGCAAGAACTCGTGGTCCTTGTTAACACCCGCAAGCCGCTTCTCCATCTGCGCCTTCTCGATCTCGGTCTTCTCGACTTTAAGCCGAAGTGTCTCGAATTCTGCTCGCTCCGGCACGGAGTGCTCTAGAAGGCGGACTTTGGCATCTCCAAGTTGCTGCTTAAGCTCCGAATGCTCTGCCCTCAGCGCAAAGAACTTGGTCTCGGCCGATGTCGCACGGTCGTAGTATCCCTGCGCGGTCGCAGTAAGGCCGTTGCGTGAGATCGTGATGGCCGCCAGCTGCTGCCGTAGGTCCTCATTCCGGAACTGCACTTCGCTGAGGGAATGTACGTGTTCCTCTAGGCGGGCTTGGGTTTCCTGCAGCATACGCTGCAGACTCTGCTCGCTATCGCTTAGCGTGAGCCCAGCAGCTGTACCCGGAGCAGTCGAGACAGGTTGCGTGGGTTTCGTCACGGAGTCACTGATGCGCGTGATCTCAAGTTCTTGAGGGTTGATGGTTGCCGGGAATTCCTGCATGCCCTCTTCCGCAGCCGCTGATTCAACGCGTGCCTTCTTTGTCGTGTCGCGCCCGTTAGGTGCCGTTCCGTCAGCCTCAAAAGGCCTCTTCGTACCTGTGGCCGCCTCTAACAACTCCTCGTCCTGGGTGACCGGCGGCTCGATGTCACTCTCCGTCTGACTATCGAGGTTCTCAAGCGGAGCCAGAGTCGGAAGAGGCCACTCTCGATCGCTCGTGCTAGCCGCAAGGTATGCTGCAAGCGCCTTCGCGGCAGGTGCAAGTCCGAGATGTTCCTCTTCGAGTCTACCAGCGTCGTGCCGGTAGTGATTGAAGCCACTCACTAGCGTCCGGAGACGGGTATGTTCGGGCAGCGCTGGAGAGATGGACTGCTCGAGATGCTCGATGGAGTAAGGAACGACCAATGTTGCTAGCGGTGCTTGCTTTTCGCCATGCGTGAGTGCTCGGATAGGCAGACATTCCGCGCTGATGGTTGGGCCGAGAGCAATGATTAGATCAGCAGGAGATGGTTGAGCTTCGTGCACGTCGTCCTGGACGGAGACAATTGTGATCACGAGTCCTTGATCTTCGCTCGCGAGGTTAACGGTTGCCACGTCGTGCATGCGTCTATGCGGCACGTGAATACCAGTCAGAAACTTGTCCAACATGTCGAGGATCCTACCCGGCTGGGTAACAATGGCAATGTGCAGCGTCTGGTCCCTGATGCCGTCCAGAAGCTCCTTGAGAAAGCGGAACTTGACGCTACAATCAACGTACCACTGCGCTTCCTGTTCAGGCCGCACATCGTACGGGGTCATGGTTTCACCATTGACGAGATCCGGATGCAACGCAATCTGACGCTTTTCATCCACCAACTGCTCCGCTTTGCGCACAAGCTGGACCTCGGGTGTTGGTGTCGCGAGAAAGCGTTCGATGACCTTCATGTCAGTTTCCGTTATCGAAGTGTACTGATCGCGCTGGTGGCCTACGAAAGGGATCGGTACCACGTAGCTGTTGGAGAGCGGCGCATCCTGCACTTTCGAAGGCTGCCGGCTCAGCGTTGCACCGGAAATGGACATTCGTGACCCATTCGCTTGTGATTGAGGCAGAAGTGTCTCATACCGCTCAGATGTGTTCATCTCTTCTTGCGTGACAATGGCTGGAGGCTCCATCGCGGGCACCGCAGAAGGCGACCGGCGACTTTGCTCCTCAGCAACGAGTGACGTGATCGCTTTCGGCGGTTGAGACAAAGGAAAGGTAGAAGCTTGCGAACGGGCTATAGGTGGTTTGCTGTCCTGCATCGGGGCAGAAGTCGGCACGCTAGCTTGGCGAGAGGCTCTGCGCTGCTCACGCATGGCTTTCAGCTTGTCCAGCAAGCTGGATTTCGGCGTGCCCGGAACTTGTGAATCTGCCATGGCTCCTGCGGACCGCGCTGATCCGATGCCGAGTGGGCTTGACGGGTTTGCGGGACGAGGAGGCGCGCTCTCTCCGATTGTGCCGATGGTATGCGAGGGCACAGATGCAATAGGGCTGGAGACCTGAGGCGAAGATTCTCCGAGTGGCTGGCTTGATGCCCGCCCTTGCAACGTTGAGAACAGTCGGATTGGACTCCCAGTACGTAATGAGCTCTGCGGGAGCCCGCTACTTCCTGGTCGTGGTAGTTGAGTCTGGAAAGGGAACGAGGACTGTGCGGTGGTGGCGCTGTTGGGTGGAGGCCGCTGGAATGAAGTGGGTACTTGCTGCGAAGCGTGCTCTTCAGGCTCTGACCTGTGCGGCTTTGCCGATTCCAATGCAAGTGAGGCAGTCGGCTGCTCGATCTGTGTCCGTCGTAGCTGCGATGATTCGTTTGCGTGGCTGACGTTTTCCGTATGTGGTGCTCGGGAAATCTCGGTACTCTGGGCGGCGTTGTCGGGTGGCGAAGAGGTCAACACCCGCGTACCAGTCCGCGAAATTTCTTCGCTAACCTGCTGGACAACAGACTGTTCTTCCTCGGAAGAAGCGTTCGTGATAGGTTCACCCGGGCTTGAGTGCGCAACAGTCGCTGCTTCCGCACCACTTGCTCGCGGAAGCTGTATGACAGCCTCTTTCGTAGCTAATGGGACTTCCTCAGGCGGCGCGTGACGTGTAGATATTTCGGCGCTATCAGTTGCGCTACTCTGTCTTTCGGCTGCACGTTGAGGCTGCTCGTCAAGATGCAAAGACAGATGATCTGGCGGTGCAGAAATCGGCTCACGCGATTCCTCAGAATCAGGCTTCGCCGGAAGATCTCGCTCGCTTGCTGACTGTTCCGTAACGCCGGACTGCGACTCAACTGC
This sequence comes from Friedmanniomyces simplex, assembly GCA_005059865.1. Lineage (NCBI taxonomy): Eukaryota > Fungi > Ascomycota > Dothideomycetes > Mycosphaerellales > Teratosphaeriaceae > Friedmanniomyces > Friedmanniomyces simplex. Next base: position 41,773 of record NAJQ01000067.1, read on the forward strand.
AACACCCCGAGAGATTCGAGTGGTGAGGGTTTGCCCGTTCGATCCAGACGGACGTCTCGAAACAGGTGATGGTTCCTCTGCCCTAGTCGAAACCGGGGCAGTGCTCCTCGGCGCTGCCGGCGTCTCGACAATCGCCTCGCTTGCTTCGGGATCTGCGACGTGCTTTCCAGAACGACTGCTGCTGACCGCCGGAGGCGCGGAGCTCGTCAAGTCAACTGCAGTCTGAGAGTCCGGAATGACTCTCGAAGATCCTTCTCCGAAATTCACGGGCACGGACCGAGACTGCTCTCCCGAAACGACCGGAGCCGACGAAGCCGGCAAAGGGTGGTCGGAAGTCGGCGCAGCCTGCGATGAAGAGGGGATCGTCTGATACTCTCCAGCGAGATAGCTCGACGGCGGGTCAGACGGCTCGACGATGGGCTCGAAGAGCGGGCTGTCAGGCAGAGAGTCGCCTAGATCCGCAGATTGCGATTCCACAATCTCGGGCACTGCTTCGGACTCTTGTGGTGCTTTTTGCAACCCGTCGGTTCGCGGCGGTGGCTTCGGAATAGCCTGCGTCTTCGTCTGCGTCCTAGCTACCTTCGGAGATACCTCCGGAGAGCTATCAACAACAACCCTGCGAGCCCTACTCTTAGATGTCCTCGCAGGCCCAGCCGAAGATGCCCTCGACGCTACGGGTTCAGTCGGCCGTTCTTCCCGGGTTTGCTGTGCTTGCTGGGTTCTCTCCCGAGCTCTACGCGCCTTCACCCCGTTCCACTCCTTGACCGCAAGCTTAGTAACGTTGCCTTTCGGCTCCCAAGTGGGTTCGAAGGCCTCGCCCGTGACCGGGTCGTCTTCCCAGTCGATGCGGTACTCGCGGGCTCTCTCGTCGATGATACTGCGGACCGTGTACAGCTGATCCGGGTCGACCTCGCCGTGCGGGTGCGGCGATGCCGCTGGTGGCGAATCCTGCAAGCCTGGGATCTGCTCAGCTTTTGCCTCGCGATTTGCAGCCTTGCTTGATCACTTGGCCGCAATAGCGAGGGGGATGTACTGGCTATCACCGGTCGGGACGGTAGACATACCTTTGGCGCGCTTGCGACTGTTGTGAACGGCAGGGGATGTCTGCTTTCTCTTCGCTCCCATGTTACTTACACCCGTCGCAACAATTTCACTGCCTGCACAGAGCGTACATCAATGGTCAGTGCACGTTTCGAGGTCCCACACTATGTTCCGGCAGTAGCCATGCTTCTGGGGTGTAAGGTCCTCACGCAAAGTGAACATGAAGTGCGGGCTCTCGGAAGTTGCCGAAACGCTGGTATGGAGGATTCCAGGTTGTATGGAAGACACATGCAGTCTTTCGATCTCAGAGTCGCTCCTCGTTAACGTAGTCGTGTAAGTGTGCTATGGCGATGGATATGCAAAGTAGCTGTCGTGATGTGTGTCGATAGGCTATTGCAGAGTTGCGACACGAGGAAAGCGTGAGGACCGGGAGACAAGGTCACACAGCATCAGCGCAACAGAAATATACATGTGAGGTTCTCCTAATGAAGTCTGTTCCATTCACTCAGCACACTATTGTACAGGTGACATCGGCCCGCTTGCGACGTGGGAGGCTGCTCCTAGTTGGCACGCGCTCTCCTCATCGCCACTAGTTCAGTAAGTGCGTCGAGTGGCATCATCAGCCTTCCGCTTTGATACTGCCAGCTTGCAGGAGCTCTCCCTCTACTGGTTCTCACCCTTCTCGAACTTCTCCTTCCGCTTCTCCTCCCGCTTGCGCTCGAACGCCTTGACCTCCTCCGGCGGGCTATCCTCAATCAAATCGCTCTCATCGTTGATGCCGCTCCATTTCGGAAGACCATCCGGGATATCCATCACGCGTTGGCCGTAGAACATATGTAGTCTGTCAATTGCAAATCAGCACTTCGGCACGCAAGGCATCGGAATCAAATAGATTGAGAGGATAGACCAACCTAGGCTTAAATTTCGCCTTATCCGCGTCCGTCTTCAGATGCACCAAACTGGGGAACAGCAAAATCATGTTCCTCCCCTCATCCATGATGGGACTATGGCAGAACGAGCAGCGGACCTTACACGGCAGCTTGTGCTCGATGCTCTTCTCCGTCGGATCGTACCACTCCAGGTCGTGGTGCCCGTGCGTGAAATTGATATCGTCCTTGTGGAAGATGGCGGCCCATTGGAAAGGTGCGGCTACAAAATGGTACAAAACAAATCTGTCAGCTACTCAAACATGAGAGGGTGTGTTGTTAGGATGTGGTTACGAACCATGCTGCGTCTGACAAGTCGTGCAATGGCACAACTTGCTATCCAGCGGCTCCTCCCTCGACAATTGAAACTGCACTTTCCCGCAGTGGCAGCTGGCCTCATACCGCGTCTTGAACCCATCCTGAGGGTCATGCACCTTGTACGGTGCCTTCGTCTTCCAATGGTCCGATGCCGGCACGGACTCCTTGAATTTTGCCTCTGCTTCGTCCATGTTGGTCGATTTGGTGGTGAATGTACTTCGAAGTAGCACGGGAGTGCGGTAACGCAGTGCTGTTTGTGCAGTAAAGCGGGGGGTTTGCTTGGTGATGAAGAGCTTTGCCGTCGTCGAGGGAAGGAGGATTCTACAAGACATGTAGGTGAAGTTTTTCGGAAGGGAGTGGTGGTGGAGTCAATGACAGCTCTCTGGCTCACCAAAACTGTGGGAAAGAGCGACTTGATGCAGCACGATCGCGTGTCTGTGACGTACGAATGATAGATCCCTGCCGGTCGGTTTCGGGGGCTCCACCTCCACGCGCTAGTGGGGGAACGGACTCCACGCCGACCCCGGTCGATCTCGATGCAAGATTGACTTCAAGATCCGGGCGTACAAAGCACGAAGATGGAAGCATCATCATTACAGACGGCTCGTATGGATACAAGGCAGACTGCGGCTCGACTAACGACAGCCTCCACCAGGACCACCACCGTTCCCTACCCAGCAACCCTCTCCGCCTCCCTCATCCCCATCCCCACCACATCCACCAACCACCCCACCTGCACCGCCCGCCCCACCCTCGCCCGAACCCCCTCAAACTCCTCCGTCACCACCTCCGCCACCTGCTCCCGCAACCCGGCATCCACGCTCTTAACCCTACACCTCACCCGCCCGCTCACAGGCCGATGATCGCTAACCCGCACCTCCCACCTCCTGTACTCCTCCAGCTTCACCTTCCCCAACCCCCGATAGAGGATGCGATCGCACCACGCCGGCGCGCGCCGCTTCTCGGAGTTATCATAGTCGTCGGAGTGCAAGTTGTACTTGTACGTCGGCGCGAAGGTGATGGGGTTCTCCTGGAAAGCTCGCAGTCGGAAACCCGGGTTCTTCTTCCTGCTCAACAACAATTGATCCCGTTCAAGCAAGCGTGAGAGATTCCCTTGCTGCACGTGCTTGATCACGGTATCCCTGCCCATGGTATCGATGCGGTAGTTCAGGTCCCCGTTCAGGATGCAGATCTCATGATCCAGAATCATGCTCCCGTCCCCTCCTGAAGCGAAAACATCGCTATGTTGCGCCACGCTCCCATTAATCAGCGGATACGGCGGCAGCGCTTCCGCCTCGAGTATCACAGCAACGTCGTTGTTCCGATGGATCGTCTGCGTCTGCCCGGCAGCCAGATGGCAGTTGACGAAGCAGAGACTGCTATCATCCAGCACCACCCTCAACACCAGCGCACCTTTATTGCCGTGCAGGCCGCCCATGCCGCGCTTGACCTCCGCCGTATGCACGTGCTTGATTCGACTGCGCTCAGACGCCTTGACAAAGATGCAGGTGAAGAGCCCGACCATACTCGCGGTATGCAGCAGAACATACGGGTGATTGGTCGGCATATTCTCCTCGATGCACCGTGTGAGGTGATCCCGCCACGCGCGGTACTGATGGCTCATGTGCTCCTGCTCGCCGCTGTCCTTCTTCTTGCTCTTGAAGAATGACTTGGCCGTCACCTTCTTGTCTTCCAGATCGACAAGCTCCTGGAATCCGAAAACAAATATGTCAGGCGGCAGGCCGGTAGTGAGGTATTCTTGGAAGAAACTCTCATCATCCCGGCTTTGCTGGAGGTACTGCGGTTTCGACGCGCCGGCGTTCCACGTCAGGACCGCGGCAGTGAGCTCGCGGAAAGTGCAGTACTCCGAATCGTGCTCTTGCATGCAGGATTCAAGCCAGTCTTCTTCGAGCAACCCGTCCCAAATACGGAGCATGTTATCCGTGCCCAACGTCACGACTTGCAACCGGTCCATTTTCCACACTGCAGACGGATCGGCGACAATACTGCAGACTTGCTTCTTCTCGTGCGCTTCCCAGTCCTTCTTCACCCGCCACGGCGTGGTGGAGGTATCGTAGACGTACACCATTCCCGTGTTGAAGCCCGCCCAGAGGTAGTCGCCCACGCCGACCAGCGAGCTGATCTTGTACAGGCTGATGCTGAGCACGCCCTTGCACGCATAGTCGTTGCGGTCGTAAATACTGACTTTGCCGTCCGAATGCCCCAAGTAAACCAAATCCGGGTTACCGCTGAGCATAGCCCCAGACGTCACATCCCCCGTCCCAGGTTGCGACAGCGGCGCTCGTAGGACCTGGAACTCGGTACCGTTCCGTCCACTCGGATTGAACACCCGAATCTCCTTCCCGTGGCAACCCAGAGCTGCTTCCCGCACGCGATACTAAACGAGTGGCCCCGTGGCACGCGAAAAGCAGCGCACTGCGAATCCAAACTGGACAGCCCACTGTGATCCGGCTTCCACACATACAGCTCCCCGCCATCATCCAGCGTCCACAGCTCGGAAGCATACCGGAACATCCTCACAATCTCCCTTCGCGTGTGAGCCGCCTTCGTCTTCACCAGGTTTTGGCTCGGGATGTCCACCTCGTAGATCTCTCCGATATTGGTCCCGATCCAGATGCGCTTGCCTTCGTCTTCCGCGCGAGCCGCGGGCTTGAACACGAGAGAGGTCGCCTTGACGTTCTCGCGATGCACCATGTTGAGCAGCAGCTCGCCAGTTCGTAAGTTCCAGGCCTTGGTGATGTATCCGCTAGTCACAACGTACTCGCCACACACAGCGCACAGCCTCGTGTCGTAGTCAGTGGGTATCTGCCACGGTCTTTGCTTGTAACGTGGTGGTCTGCGGTTCGCCTGCGAGGAGTCCGGGTACTCGGATGCTGCGGTCACGGGCAAGCCTGCAAGCTCCGCGGGCGATGCCTCCTCCAGATCGTCATTTGACTGTACCTGTCCGTCAATCTGCGTTGGCAATGGCATCTGCGGGCGTCGCATATCCATCGACCTTCGTGGCGCAGGCACAGCCGGCGCTATCTTGCCAGGTATAATCGGCGAAGAGCGGTCGAAACCTGAATTCAGTGCCGAGCGCTGCGCCGGTGGCTTCGCGGCAGGGATACGCGCTGGTGTCGATTGCTCGCTGAAGGTGGCCGCTCTCCGCAAACCGTCGTCCCAAGAGCGCTGTGACGAGATCTGCTGCGACAGCTTGGAAGGACTCGTCCGCCCAGAGCGTGACTTTACCGGGCTAGTACGCCCGGGCCGTATCTGAAGCTCCGGTCTCGCAGGCAATCTAGGCCGGTCCTCTCCGAACTCGCCGCCTGCGCTGTTTTGACGGCTATGCCTGTAGCGGACTGGCATCGTGGGTGCTCTTGCAAGGCCATTGCGAGGGTGGTCGCCCTTGTTCGGGACCTGTCGAGCTGGTGGCGGGTGGAATCCACTTTCCTCGAGTGAAGACGGCTCAACGAAGGAAGCGTTCGAACTGGCTCGTGCGCGCTCAGCGAAGGACGCATCCGACTCACCACGCATTCTATACACAGCAGAAGATGCCCTGGAGTCACTCCGCAAGCGTTCCACAAACGACGCATCCGAGGCATTGCGCTCGCGGAGAGGTACACTGCTTCTTCTCCGATCAGGCGACACGCTCGCGCTGCCCGGCGGCGTGTTGAAGGGCGACGCAGGGTGATCAGCGAAGTCGGTGAGGCTCGATTCCGGTGCTGCCAGGCCGCCAGTCTTCTGCGCTAAGAGCGGCGGCTTGAATGGCACACTTGGCTTCGCCGTACGATTGACAGGCGGTGGTACCTTGGCAGGTTGCGGATCGGGTGTGCTGCTAGCAAGCTTCGCTTTGCTTGCGAGGTCTAGCTTGGGAGGGGTATCGATGTGCTGCAAGAAGGCACTCATACGAGCCTCCAGCGCAGGTGTAGTGACTCTGCTGAGCGTACGTGCATGACCCCGGGTCGGCGAGCCAGTCCTGGAGTTTGTCGCCGAGGGTTGCCGTGGTGTACCAAGCCGCCCGTCTATGCTGCCTGGTGCAGGAGAGCGCGGCGAGTCAACCGTGACCATGGGCGGCGACCGCTGCGAAGGCGTGACCTCCATCATGGACTGCGGCCTTGTCCTCGGAGGACTGGGCCTGCGTTTACGGAGCCCGGTATGGGGTAGGCCATTGCTTGGCGTGCCGATGGGCGGAGGTACCGTGCCAGCCTCTCCGGAGGACGTGCGAGGACGCTCGTTACTACCGCCATCCTGGGGCGCGGTTAGAGACACCTGACGGCGTTCCACTGGCGGAGGAGCTTTCTGCTCGCTTTCCCTGCCCAGATTCTCGAACCGTGACCGTAGTGAAGATACCGGCTTAATCGGCGCATGGTCTGTACCGTCATCGCTGTCCGCCATTTTCCCTACTCCTCCGCCTTGTTGTGCTCCAGGCCAGCGCAGTCCACCTCTTCAACATCGCACGCCGTTCCCCAATAATTCGCAGTCGTCAGAGGAATTTGTCCAGTTACTCACGTGACCAGTCTTGAGGCCATGGATCAGGCCGCTGTATCGTAAGAGACTCGGAGAATTGTGCAGTCTCAATACCTTCCCTTGCCTCCACCACGAAACCTGAGGACCCTGAGACCGTTTCCGAAACGGTATGAAACGTGCCGCCCCACCTTCCGCGTTCCTGAAACCCGCCGAGGCACGTGCAAGAAACGCGTCTTTCCCTCAAACTCGCGTTCGAAACATTCACCTCTCTACTCCAGCCTCACAGCAAGCATGTGGTAAGTAGTCAATCAACAAGCGTAACCTCATACCAATTAACAGACTTGAACAGCAAACACATTCTCAACGCGCAAGTCTCCATCCGCTCCCCCTGCTGCCGCCAATGGTTCGACTGCGCCCAATGCCACGCCGACACGCAAGACCACCAGCTCAAGCAAACCATGGAGATGGTCTTCGCGTGCAAGAAATGCAAAAAGTGTTTCCGCAAGGACATGAACGAGTTTGACGAGAGCGACGAGTTCTGCCCGAACTGCGATAATCACTTCGTGCTGGAAGCCAGAGAGCCGAAGATGAAGCTGGAGGTGGAGGGCGAAGATGCGCGGGTGGATAGTAGGATGTTGAGGGATGAACGGGTGAAGCAGAAGGAGGCGTTGATGAGTTTGTGGGAGGACGAGGGGGAGGCGACAAGGCTGGGTTGAGGTGGTGGAAGAGGGGGGGCGGGGGGTCCAACGATGCCACGGTTCCGCGGCATGCTAGGTGTACTGGACTGAGATAAGACTGGCAAGCGAGCTCGAGGGCCTCTGGAATTGAGCACGAGTTGCGGCAACGCGCCCTAGTGATCTGTTCGCCTATCTGCGCATCACACCTTGATCCGCGTTCGGACTTCGATGCTAGGTATGACGGCTATGATGACGATGACCAAGACCGAGGAAATACCTGACAGAATGGAAACCGCGAACTCGGTACGCCCACAACAACAAGAACCTGCGTAATGCGTGGTGTTCTGCAGTCATGGGCAGCGCACGGAAGCCGACTACCAACTCAATGACGCAACACCAGAGAATCAACTACCTCCAAAATCAAGTATATTTGTTTTGTGTCAAAGAGTGTCTTTCTCCTTGCCTGAGCCAGCGCACTGCCCACAAGGCACATGTACGTGGTGGTGGAAGTTCCCGCAGTCCGAGATATCGCGGCGTTTAAGAAAACCTTGCGGCTCAACAAAGCCCAGGATAGGGTGAATGGCCCTCTTTGGCCCTTTTTGATGTCTAGGTCATACTCAAGGCAAATTCGCGCGCGGAAAGGTTCTCTCAAAGAAATTCCTGCGGGACAGCGCAGGAAGGCACGCGGGGTAAGGTAATTTACGCGCGCGATGTGCTCAGGAGTCCCAAGTACCTCCACGATGATCGACCGGAGCCGCCACGCCACGCCACGCCACGTCGACACCAAAGTCGATCCGGAGTTGGTCAGATGTCCACCTGTAAATCCGGGGCCGACGGTGCGCCTGAGCTCCGACTCTCCGCCAACAGGTCGAGTGGAGTTTAGTCATGGCTCAGTATGGTATCTTACATGTATCCCTCTCCAGGACCTAGAGCTTGGGATACGACCAAGGCTTAGGCTGGTGCGAGTCGCTTCGGCCCGCACACCGCCTTCCCTCACCTCGTACGGGTATTTGCGGGCGCGGCTCACTAGCATGTCATCTTGCAGGAGGAGCAATCGACGACCATTCAATCTGTGCGAGAACCTTCGCAGAAAGTCGCCCGTCTGGGGCAGGTCCACGACGTAGTCCGCGAGGAGCCAATCATGAGCCCACGGTCGGTTCGTGTTGTCATTGGCCGCTAAATGGTACAACAGGCTCAAGTTCATGTGCCTCAGAAGTATCGACCAGCGTATAGTAAATCTGGTGTATGAACAGTCTATATCCAATCCACGGCCTGGGGACCGTAAGTCCGGTACCGTCGTCCGGGCACGTGTAAGAGCGAGAGAGAGCGTATATGTACCCCATCGAGCCCGTTACAGCTCCTCTCAACATCATCCCTCACTCACAGCTCACCTACGCAAATACCACCATGTCCTCGAACTACATCAGCAAGGTTGCCATTGTCGGCGTACGTACCCAGTCCATTGTCACCATACCCCACTCACTATACCATCCCTTACTGACACAACCCAACAGGCCGGCGGCCGCTCAGGCGGACCCATGGCCGAAGAGCTCCTCAAAACCGGCAAACACACTGTAACAGCCATCACCCGCCACGACAGCACCTCTCCGCTCCCAGAGGGCGTCCAAGTCGCCAAAGTCAACTACGACGACGAAGCCACGCTCGTGGAAGCCCTCAAAGGCCACGACGCCCTGGTCATCACCATGGGCGCGCAAGCCCCGCGCGACTCGCAGTCCAAACTCATCCGCGCAGCGGCGGAAGCCGGCGTGCCCTGGGTCCTGCCTAATGAATGGTCGCCCGACACCACCAACAAGGACTTGTGCAAGGACGTTTTCATCTTCGGCAAAGCGGCGGCGACGCGCGAGGAGATCAAGAAGCTGGGGAAGAGCTCCTACCTCTCCGTCGTCACGGGATTCTGGTACGAGTGGAGTTTGGGGATCTCGAATGCCTACGGCTTCGACTTCGCCGACAAGACCGTCACGCTGTTTGACGAGGGCGAGACGAAGATGAATACCTCCACCTGGCCGCAGGTCGGGAGGGCGGTGGCGGCTCTGCTTAGCCTGCCGATCCAGGCGGATGGCGGGAAGAAGGAGGCCTGTCTGGACCATTACCGCGACAGGACGGTTTTCGTCAGCTCCTTCTGCGTCAGCCAGCGCGATATGCTGGCCTCGGTGCTGCGTGTGACGGGGGACAAGGAGTCGGACTGGACGATCAAGAAGGAGAGCGCGGTTGAGCGCTTCGAGGCGGCGAAGGAGGGGATGCAAAAGGGCGATCGTATGGCCTTTGCGAGGTGGATGTATACACGTGTGTTCTACCCTGATGGCTCGGGGGAGTATGGGAAGACGAAGGGGCTGGCGAATGGGGTGTTGAATCTGCCGGAGGAGGATGTTGATGAGGCGACCAAGGCGGCGATGGAGAGGGCTAAGAATAATCCTTATGCATAGATGACATCACTCCTGGACGGGGTGGAACGATGAGGCATCTGTAGCAGGAACGGTAATTGCCACGATCTTTATCAGCCCAGTCGTCGTATATCTGTTATGCTGAGAGCTTGCTTCCCAGTCAGGAGGTCGAATAAACATTGGCCCGTCCCACTACGATGCTTCACGATCCTGCAGTCTCACGATTTCCCTTCGCCGTCCTCACGTTTGAGTAAAGGTAAAACGTTCCGATGACTTTCGCTTACGTTCACCTACCGGCGAGGCCACGGTAAGCAGGGTGTATGATGCAAGTAGCAATTTGGCACTGAGCCGCGATTTTCATCGTGCCGGCGCTCGGCTTGCTTTGCAGGTAAAGCGCTGGAGGTCTCGTTCACCGGCTCTTCCAGGTCAGGCGGCTGGACTGTCTGTGTGTAGAAGAGGCCTCGTCAAGCAGTATCAATACCGGAGTACTTTGGTCGTGTACCGAACAGACGAGATTCCGAGTAGATCTATACGACCTGAGGTGAGGTCAAGCGTGAGCCGGAGGCAATGACGACCAGGAAAAAGGCGCTAGTCACGTGCAATCGTCAACCAACATCATATAATGGAAGTTCGACCTCCTCTTCGATACCCATCCAGCAATGCACAAAGGTATCTACAAGAAAGCCAACAGCAGCGCCGAAACGGCCGTCAACCCCACCACCGTCCACCCCGTCTGATTAACCTGCTTATTTGTAATCATGCTCGCCGTATCCCACGTCAAATGCCGAATCCCATTGAAAGTATGAAACGTAAACGGCAGCGCCACCAGCGCTTTCGCCCCGATCTTGACGATGGCGGGCCACTTCGCGAAGGCGGCGGCCAGCACGGCGGTCTCGAGGTGCCAGCCCACGTACGGCGCGACGAGGTAGAGGGCGCCGAAGGCGTAGAAGCCGCCGCTGAGGGCGCAGCCGGTGATGCGGTTCAGGGCGGAGAGGTACCAGGTGATTTGCGGGCGGTAGATCATTAGGTGCGGGGCGACGGGGCGGTTGAGGCGCTGTTTGGCGAGGATGGCGGTGCCGGCGTCGCGCTCGTTCATGGATTGTGTTGCGGCGAGGCTGAGAGTGGGGGGGGTGGAGAGGATCAGTGAGGTGCGCGTGGGTGGGAGGGAAGAGGGTGGTGGCAAGCTTTACCGTCGCTGGCTGGGGAAGGCATTGCGGGATGCGAGAGCCGCTGGCGCAACGAAGCGGTAGGCGGGCTGCTGGAGTGCTACTATGGGCTCGTTAGCTGGGTGGTGCTGCCTGAGATGGATGGAGCTGGTGCGTACATCGCCGTAGCGTCTGCTGAGCGACTCGTTGTGGTAACATGATGATCGTCTGGTCCTGTGGAAGGTCGTCAACGAGCAATGGCAAGCAGGAGTCGATAGTAGTGGTGGTGGTGGTGGTGGTGATGCTGAGCAGTGACGGCCGAGGTATCTCGCTTCCCCAACCAATCATCTTCCAGCGGTTAGTCATCAGCAAAAACTCACCACGTCACCTCCACTCTTCCACCCTTTCCTTCTCTTTCTCTTCAACATGGGAATCGCAAAAACGTCGCCTGGACCACTCCGGAACGAAGGTGCGACCAGCAACTCAAGATGCAGCGTTATGCTGCATCAGCGAGTTGCGCCGTCGACTCTCCCCAGACCGAAGACCCGTAGTTAATCGCGCGTTACGCCAAAACAATAATGGTTCGATGCGTTTCATATCAGGGCTACATATCTTACATATCCACCATCAGAGAAACTCCCATAGGGTGCCATGGCAGTGGAGTCGCGGGACACGATGGCGGGATAGGCGAGATCAGAACGGAGGTGCAGCCAAAGGTCCGAGACAAAATGTACACTCTCTGTACAAAATATAATCCGTTTCTTCCCCGGCCGTCGTCCCGTCATGCCACCACCTCATCCATCTCACCCATTTTCTTCGCCATTAACGCCGTCCGCCGCCAGCCATCCGAGCCCGCTTATCCCTGTGGTCCTAAAATGTGGTATCTCAAAAAAAAAAGGCAAGTAAAAACTCTTGCGCCGCCCCATCCATCCATCCATCCACACACCAAAGCGGGTAGGGTGGAAAAGACCCCTAAAATATCGACAGCGAAGAGTAAAAACGTGTAAAATATAGACACTCACTCCCTCACCCCCGCGACGAAGTCTCCCGCGCACCATTCGTCAGCGCCGAGTAGAAACTCCCGCTCATACTCCGCTCCTTACCGGGCCGCACGGGATGCGCCCGCAGCGGGTGCGCGCTCATCGGCGCCGCAAAACCGCCACTGTGACAGATCTGCGAGCGCTGCAGGATGTCCGCGACATCGGCCGCCGCGCTGGCGCTGGCGCGGCGCTTGTCGTGTTCTTCCGGCTGGTGGCTCGCCGTTGCCGCTGTCAGAGCCTCGAGCTCGACGGCGAAGCGGAGGTTCCAGGTCTCGGAGTTGATGGCCTCGGTCCCTTCCCAGGCTGGGGGGCTGGGAGGCTCCCATCCGGTGTACAGCGCGCTCTCCTAGAAGACGGTGCCGTCGGATAGGATCATGATGGGGGGCTCTTTGGTGTTTGGGCGGGAGACTTCGGCTATTTCGCGGCCGCCCTGGGGGTATTGTCAGTCTCACGTTACGGGCAAGCTCAGGGGTTTGACATCATGCTCACCTTCCACGTGCCGGCTTCCAGCATCTGCGCCAGGCTGAGCTTGCCGGTTCCGCGCAGACCGAGCAGCATGTTCACCTCGTCCAGCAGCATGTCCAGGAAGCCGACCGTTAGCGCCCGCCACTCCACGATAACGTCATCATCTGCCGTGAAGAGCGGCACAACCTCCACGCTTGGCTGGCCTTGCCGCGTGGCGTTCATCTGGTACTGCTCAAGCCCTCGCTTGGCGTCCTCCGGCTTCAACGTCAGAAGTCCGGTGTCAACCAGTAAGCCGCCGTTCCGATACTCCGGAAGACCGGTCAAAAGCTCAGTTCCCACGAAGTGTACGTTCGCGAGCTTCTGCATGGGCACCATGAGCGAGTATGTCATCCACTGCGTAAGCTTGTGGAACGGCACAATGTTTTCCCACGGATGCGTAGGATGTGACGGCATCGAACTGCAGGGCCAAGCATCGCCCAGTGGTATGCCGTCGATCTGTGTCCGCGTCGTGGGCCAGATAGGGGATAGTCCATCCATGAGTGTAGTCCACAGCGTCGGCAGAGGCACGATAGGCACCGCAGCAACTTCCGTAGACGGGTGAGAAAGTAGGTAATCCAGCATATTCCCAGGTCTCGCCTCGGGTCCAAAAATGTGCTGATTGAGCAGCGCATCGCCCAGCCGTATGAGCAATTGTGTCCGCCCTTCCAGCCCATCAATCGGATTGTCCACCGTGACCTGCAGACCCTTCGCCATCTTCTCCGTCGTCAGCTTCTTCAGCCCTCCACTATCCACCTGGCACGGCAGCTCGGGATTGCCGGAGAAGAGACCCATCTTAAACATCTCCAAGCTCGCGACCGCCAGCCCCTCGCTGCGCTTGTACACCTTCCCGCTCTCTTTGGATTTGTACTGCCATTTTGTGCCCGCGCCCGCATCGAGTAGCACCGACACGAGGAAGAGATCGATCAGCCGTCGCGTCCGCTCCATGTTGTCCACTGCGCTGGGCCAGGTGGCCATGAGCTGGTCCACTCGCGGCCGGCCGCCGACTTCGAAGTGCTGCCATCGTCCGTGCGGCGGGATGCTGCTGTAGTCGGGATCGATATCGCGCTGTGACCCAGGTAATCAGTCACCTGGCCGACACCTCATCGAATTCATCGCGCTGCGCACCTTGATGATGGCAACCACGTAATTCGCCGTGTCCGCGAACTTGGACATGTCCACCGTGAAATGCCGCAACTGGTTCCTCTTGGCCTTGTCCAGTACCCACCGACTCCTCTCCCGCACGGCGTAAATACTGCGCAAATAGCCCGCCGGGTCCAGATTGGGATCGGGCGCTTTGGGTAAAGGGACGTCGGGTAAAGTGGCATTCTGCGCCGGGTTGCTGTTGGCCCGCTTCATGTTGGCGGGGAGCCTCAGATCGCCATTGTTCTGATGATGCTGCTGGTCGCCGCCGCCGTTGGCGTGTCTGCTGCTGTGTTTCCTCGAGAAGAGGCCCATGCTTGGGTGGGTGTGTGTCTGATCTGCAGCTTTCCGCACGCCGGTCCGGGTGCGCGCAGGTGGGTGGTTCAATCGGGTCGCTCAGCAGCAGCAGCAGCAGCAGTAGTGCGGGGTGGGGCTGGTGACTCGGGGTCCGCAGGCGGGCGAGTTTGTCCTCTTGCTCGTGAGCGCGCGTTTCACTTCACGTCAGTCATGGCAGGTGCGAGTCACTCGTGATAGGTGCAAACTGGACGTGGGGATGGACAGTGAAGAAGTGAAGGTGCAGTGGAAGGAAGGGAAGGGGACAAGGCTCTGGCTCGACCAACAACCTAACGTCAAGCTCCAGAGCCCCGAAAGGCAATCGAAAAGCTGGGACGGGGATGTCGCGCACCGCTGAGCATGGGCGTCGACGGGCTTGTGCGGCGGCGGGAGATTGCGCTCGGCCACATGGTTTATGCAGGTACCAGCTTGATGCGTATCGTATCAATACATGTAACTTACTGTACATGTATGCTAGTGTACAGCCAGATCCTACGACTCAAAAGGATGCCTCGTTGAAACGGGAGTTCCCTCCGTCTCGCGAAGACAGACCTTGCAGCCCTCCAGCCATCGTCGTACGGCAACTCGACGCGGCATGGTGCGCTCCTCGCTACACCATCCAATGTACCCTACATGGACAATCGCGGCATGTTGACGACCCCAACAAGCCGTTCCCAAGGCCCGGGATGTGGAGCCCGGCAACCCGCTTCTCTAGATCGCCTATACAACCACTCTATATTGTTCCATGTATGCTGACACCTCGCCGTAGAGAATCCTTTGCGCCACGCCCACACCCACACAGGACAAGAGCCGCGCAAATTCTCCTACTGGTCTCTCGCCATCTGCTGATCCATCCCTCACATCATCATTGCCCGACTGGCGTGAACTTCGCCCTCGCGAGTCGTGAACCGCGCGAGAGAAGCGTTGAACGCCCGCGCGATATCGATCTCACGGCACGCCGGGACGTGGAAGCCGCAGAGCTAGAACCTAGACGACGGGACAATGCGTGCCCGGATCGGTTGCCGACGCTACCCGAGCGCCATCACCCTGTCGCTCGCCGCCGCGCTCGCTTGCTCGCGGGGAGTTCTGCTTGACCTGTGCGTTTCGTTACTACTCCATCCTGGTCTATAGCATCGTAGCGACTTCGTATGTTTCCATCTATACGAAGGGAGAGGGACTGGCCGCCTTGCACGTCATGGCCCCCCCGGCCCTCACGTGGTTTACGAGGAAGAAAGAAGGCAATGATCTCCCGCTGTGCCGACAGCCGTCGTATTTCAGCCTTAGCCTCATCACCGCCAGAGTCGTCAGCACCGCCAACGCCTACGGTGGCATGGGTGGTATTGGAGCCCATAGAGTCACCCCAAATTGCGCATCCCGACCGTTGCCATCATAGGCCTGCGCGAAAGGCTCGAGAAGCTCCACGTCGGCAGGCATCGCTCAGCGGCTACCTCCCCGAAGCGACTCACACCCGCGAACAGCAGCGACCCAAAACGGAATCGCAACTTCCGCGACTGCTGCTACGTACCTTACGCTCTCAACGGCGTCTATTGTCCCCGACGTTCAAGCTCCTCTGAGTATTCCAATGACACCCACTCTAAAGGACCCGTCGTCGAACCGGGAGCAGAACGTGGCTCTGCTGCGTGCCATTGAGGAACACCTCTCAAGACTCTCTACACCCGAACGGAAGGCATTTGAAGCGGCGTCTGCCGACCTCAACCCGAATGATCCTCTTGGCAAAGTCCGCCAGTACGATGCTGAGCATGCACAAGTCTCGCACCACTCCAGATACTCGGAGACCCTCGCCCCTGTGCTCACGGTAATGGACAAGGTACTCGGGCTGGTCTCCACGGTTGGGGAAGCGAGCGTGGCAGCTTCAATCGCCATCGGTGCCGTCCACAGCACGGTCAACGTGGTGATCAGCTCCGGTCAATTCTTTGATAGAGTCACCGACATGATGGAAATGCTTAGTGAACTTCTCGGTCCGCTCGCCGAATATCCACAGCAGGAACGATCGGACGTCTTCATGCAAGCTCTTGCCGACGTGTACTGGGACGTATTGACTTTTCTATACCCGCGCACGTAATGTCTTTGTAGACCCCGCTGGGGTGGTGCGGAAGCGCACCAGCTGGCGAGCATTCTGGCGATCGCAGTGGATGCCCTTCGAAGAGGAGTCTGGGACCGTACAAACTAACATTGCGCGTCATCTCCAAGTCTTGGACCTTTCGACCAATGCAGTGCTCATGAGGGCCACTCTAGGGATCAAGCGGCAGCAAGACGCTCCGTTTCCATACTGCGGTAGATGGTCTTGGTGAATGTTCGGCTGACGCCTTTATAGCGACAACCCGAGATGATTTCCTCGTATGGCTGTCCGGAGCTTCGTACGAGGAGCGGCACGAAGAGGTGTACAGCACTAAGCGTCCGGGCACGGGTGACTGGCTGCTCGATGATCCAAACTTCGAGACATGGCGGGATTCCGAATCGCCGTCTCTGCTTTGGTGCCAAGGTGGTCGTAAGTCCAACTATACTATCCACACCACGCTAACCAACTTACATTCGTACCGTAGCTGGCGCGGGCAAATCAGTTCTTGCGTACGTACAGTGTTCCGCACCGGGCGAAGGTGACTAAGTAGCGGGCAGGTCCAACGTGACAGAACATATCAGTGAACGAAGAGCCTTCCACGAAGACGTTGGCATCTGCTTTGCTTACTCTGATTACAGGCAGCGGGATACTCAAAAGCCGTCGCAGGTCTCATGCGCTCTGCTGAAGCAGCTGCTTCGGAAGCGAGCAACAATACCAAAGGAATTCATTGACGTCAAGAGGGACGCCCTGCCAGCCAGCACACTTGGCAAGACCGAGTATTTCTGCGCGGTCGCCAACCCATTCAGGGCGACCTACATCATCATCGACGGTCTGGGTGAATGCGCGGACGACGGGAGGGGACCGTTCATGGAGTCTCTCGGCTCCATGCTCCAGCAGGCCAACGCTCTGAAAGTCATCATCATGAGCCGCGAGACCGAGGACATCCGCGCGTCACGCGAGAGCGAACCGTCGCTTGTCGTGTTGGAGATCGGAGCCAGCCAGGATGACATCCGCAAATATGTCGAGGCAGAGGTGCAGGCTCTACGGAGTCACCAGCGCAGCATTAACGGGAAGTTCTTGTACATCAAGAGCGATGCTGTGACCGCGAGTGTGGTGAATGATTTGATAGCGAAAGCCGATGGCATGTACGCATTCATACCGTCGTTGATGGGGTTGCTTGCTCTGACATCCGCGAGGTTCTTATGGGTCGCCCTACAGCTCGACAACCTTTGTCCCGTCAGCACTGAGAAGAACGACATGCAGGTGGTCCGGGCCTGGGACATGCTTCCAAGAGGAATCGATGCCACCTACCGGCGCATTCTGGACCAGATCGAGGATGAGGCACCCAACGTTCGCAGAGTAGCGTACAAGTGTCTCGCCTGGGTGTTTTTAGCAAACGACCTCTGTACCTGGAGGAGCGACAGCGAGCAGTGGCGATACCGGAAAGCTTGCAAGATGTGGATGACGTCGAGGATCTTGATGGCTCTGCTCTGTTCAAAGTTGGGTCTGGCTTGATGGCGAAGTCTGCGAGCTATAGAAACCCGGATGACGAGTGGACTGAAGGGCACATCATACGACCGCTCCACTTCTCGGTACAAGAATGTTGCGTACATGAAGCGCGAAATCGACACCTACTGGCCTTGTCACCGGACGAAGAGCTTGCGTCGATCTGCTTGACGTACCTGACGGTCGAGAAAATGTTCCTCAAAAGATTGGAGGACCTACCCGGCGAATTGGATTACTTTGCGATTGTTGTCATGACTTTGCATGGTACGCTGCGCAGTATTTCGACCACCATATAGCCGAGCGCACATCCTCTGTCGCCATCGCTCTACGCGCTTACAGAAAAATTCCTGGGGATTGGGCTCAAGCAGCTGGCCGGTATTCTCAATCTAAGAAACAGCGGCTGGTTGCTACACGAACGCATGATCCCAGGGAATAGTGTGGAGATTACTCACACCGAATTGAGCGCACCGGATCTACTGTATGCCACAAACCTCTTCGGCGTCGCAGGTCTTACCAACCTCTGGAAGGACGTCAAACCACCACGGCTCGCCTTGAACCGTGCCTGCGCCGGCGGCCATCTGGGTACCGTCCAGCGGATTCTCCAGGGCGGGTGTGAAATCGATGCACCCGACACGGTTGGCTGGACAGCGTTGCACCAAGCTGCCAGACGCGGAGACAGGCAACTGATAGCGCTCTTGGTGCAGCACGGCGCCGATTTGAATGCGGAAACCCCATACCTTGCAGACGGAAGTGGGACAGCCGTCTATCTAGCAGCACAGAAAGGTCACATTGATCTTGTTTACGACTTGCTTGCGGCAGGTGCTGAGCCTTCACCTCAGTTCTGGAATCTGGAGACTATCGCCACGCACCGTCTTCCGGAAGTCTTCTCGGCTTACGTGAAGCTTCGACCATACTTTGGGCCGAAAGAGGATTGTGCACGTTGGATCTTCAATGCCGCTTCTTGCAACAACCACGGCCAGGTCATGAATGCACTGTTGGCCCATGGGCTCACGGTAGGCGTCAGGGACGAAGCGTTCGAGAACGTGTGTAAACGAGGGGACGTGGCAATGGCACCGGAGTTGCTCTCCCGCTGTGACGACCTGCATAATGAGGACGACGCCCTTGCGAACGATCTTCTTATCCATGCAATCAACGGCGGACACGATGACATTGTCGATCTGCTTTTGACCACAGGCATCAGGGTCGTGGCCACTGCGGGGGATGCGGACAATGCATTGTTGTGTGCAGCGAGGCAACGTAGTCTTTCAATTATTGCAGTCTTGTTGCGAGCAGGCGCGGATCCAATGTTGACGGGTTATCGTGGCGAGACGGCGCTGCACAAAGCCATTTCGAATGACGACAGGGCAATGGTGGAAGCAATCCTCAAGCATCCGGGTGTCGACCTTGGCTTTCAATTCCAGGATTACGCAACACCACTCATCGAGAGCGCGCTTTGAGGCAACATCGAACTAGCTGACATGCTGCTACATCGAGGCGATGTTCGAATCAATCAAAGCTCTGTGTACGGAACAGCGTTGATACGCGCTGCTGGGAAAAGCCATCTGGAAATGGCGAGGCTCTTGCTGGAGCAGTCGGGAATCGAATAAGAGGCAACCAACCTTGATGGTCAGACAGCTCTCATGGTAGCTGCTTTGCACGCCAAGCCAAAAGTCTTGCAATACCTGGTCGACTGTAGCGATACTGGGGTCGTTCATCAGGATCTGGAAGGTCGCATGCCTATCCATCTGGCCGCAAGGAGCGGACCCGGAGACCGCGATTACTCCGAGTCTCTGGAATGTCTCACCATCCTCTTAAGGCAGCCTGACTGTACAGCAGATGCTGTGGATATTCAAGGGTCGGACACCGTTGATGCACGCCGCTGAGGCCAATCGGAGCGTTAACGTCACATCACTGCTTGCGAGGGATGATGTCCGAGTCGACCATCGCGACCTCCAGGGCCGCACGGCGGTACACCACGCTGCCATTGCGGCCGATGACGGGGCGAACTCTGTCGAGTCTCTCAAGACATTGCTACAGCAGCCTGCATTTCTGGCGGACTCTACAGACTTCATCAAAGGCTGGACGCCATTATGTATGCTGCTGGGGCTGGTCAGTTCATTGCAGTCGAAGTACTACTTGCGCGACAAGATGTCAAAGCCAAGCGTCGGGACCGCAAGGGCCGCATGGCCATTCACTACGCCGCAATGTGCTCCGAGAATCGGCACGATAGCGGTGCGCGTTGCGTTAACTTGATGTTGAAGCACCCTGGCGTTACAGCTCATTGCACGGACTCAGAAGGGTGGACGCCCTTGATGTTCGCGGCGAAGGCTCCCAATCGTGACTCCGTCACGGCATGGTAGCGTGGAATGTCAGCACTGCACCTTTGTCAGTAGTATACTACGCAGCGGCCAAGCTTATGTCCTCAGCACACCTTCATTTCAACCGCTGCAGCGGTATACGTATATGGTCCTTATGACGCGGCTATGAAAGTACGGAGTGCCTCACGGCGTTCTTCGCCCCGGCATCCAATGGTGCGAAGAGCAGGAGCACCTCGCGATACCTTGCGCTCATTACCAGTCAGACTCTTGAGCAACTTGGCCGACTTGACATTGAGTTCTGGTGTTGCAAACCAGCGGATCTCTGCAGCATACAGCACCTAACGTGCAGCCTACTCGAAAAAGATTGACGATAGGAGTCTTCGCCGCTAGCAAGGCACAGCTCAGGGCATACACGTACCATCGTTAGGTTCCGAGACATCGCGACGCCGCATAAACCTTTGGACTCTGGCAGGCATTACAGCGCACATACCGGGAAATTCGTCTACTCTGGAAGTCTCGATGCGTGCATGCTATAAATCCGCACGAGGTATACAGCTATCGCCGCCGCGAATCCTGGCCCCCGCGCAACCCATCTCTATACTTCCTGCACCTCCGTTGAGACGAGCCTGCCCTGTTCGCTGCCTGCCTTAGCCGTGCTTGCCGCTGCCTCGTTGTTCGACCGCGGCCTATGCCGCCTTCTGCCTGCGAGCCTTGGCCTTGGCACTGCCTGTCAGGTTCCCGACCTTCTGCATATTCCGGCCGTTGGTCTTGGAGGTGTTTGGTCTCATATTTGTCTTCGTGTAAGGGTTGGTGCTTGGCTTGGTGAATGCCTGGGCGTTCGGCCGCGCCGTAGTCGTCTCCCTCACACGCTGTGCGTCGAGCTTGGCTTGCTCCGCGTCGCGGTCGTAGCTGAACCTGCTGTACCAGACCCTCCTCATCGCGTCCGCATCCTCGACGGGCGAGTGCTCGACCGTCTGGATGGTCTCGCCGAGGATCAGGAGGGCAAGCGTACTCATGCCCAGCGTGCCGTCTTTCTGGTAGTCCGAGAACGCAACCTGGGTATCGATAGATGTGCTCGAGGCCCAGACTTTCTATAAGTCATACATGGTGTTGGCTAGGAAGCGCAGGCCTGGCGTGCCATGGCTGGGTTGTTGGTTTGCAAGCATGACTTGCGTGTCGAGGATGGTACTCGTTGCCCATATTTTCTTCTCGAAGAAGAACGCCGTCAAGTCGTGCTTGCCACCACCCATGACGACGGGGCGATCCTTGACAATCTCCGCCACCCAAGACTCCACCTTCCTGGCGTACACAGCGCCGTTCTGATACAGCAGATCCTCCCACTCGACGCTGAACTCTGCGCGAAGTCGGCACTTCTTGACCCCTCCCACACGCGGGCAGGCTGCGTAAAATTCGAGAACAACCTCGCCTTTGCTATTGAGGATGGCGATGCGACCAATGCAGTGGATTTCCTTCGGCTCGCCGATGGGCTTGTACTTCTGAGAGTCGAAGTCCAGGAAGCAGGGCTCGCCAGGGAAGAGCAAGTGGTAGAGAGAGTAGGTCTGAGTGGCGCGGCAGGGGCGCGGTGGGACGTCCTGGGTGTTGGTGCGAACGGGGGTAGTCGGTGTGATGGGGGCCTCCGGCTGCGTTCCCATGGTGGTGTCTACTGTGCGTGCGACGCGGGCTTGAGCCCTGGAGCGGGCGTCCATGGCAGCGAGGCCGAGAGGCTCCCGGAACGAGCCATCAGGGGGCGGTCTCGTTCGGGTACATTGTGTGGTCTGTTGGTACGTCCGGTGCCTGCTGGCGGTTAGACATTGTCAGAGCTGCAGAATTTGGTGTAGATGTTACTACTGGCAGCGCTGGCGGTGTAACTCGCTTGGTACTCCTTGGGTATTGTCGCGTCTTGAAGGAATGTTTCACAGCGAAGAAAAGGCGCACTTTGTAAGTCCAAGGTGGTGTGAAAGCAGCCAAAAGGTGGCGCGCAGCCGTTGCTCGTTTCTCCGGGCGCTGGATCACTATACGTGCATTCACAGCTCGAAGTGGCGGTGTCAATTCACACTCCGTCTGTGAATGCTCTTGAGCCGGGACTTGCCGGCATATACGTACGACTCAATGGTTCGGAGAAGCAAAAGAAACGCGCAAGCACATGGCGGACATGTCGAAGGAGACACCATGCCGCCGCGAGGGCCATGGCGAAAAGGGGATGAGAAGAGCCATACCAGAAAGATTGGGTCCTTGAGAAGGGCGATATGCCATTTTTGAGGGAGGCGTAGGTCCATCTGTGTCAATGAAGGCTGTTCTTTGTTCAAGGTTTGCTAAACATCGAGGACCTTGCGAGGTCTCAAAGTCCGTTATCCGTCTTGAACTTATCCCACGCTTCGTTCAGCGTGCTGAAGACAGCCGCACTGACCATCCGCTGCTCGGTCGTAGCATCCTGGGCTATCTGCAAAAATCAGAGTTAGCGATGAAGACTCACACCAGCCTCCCTCTCCCAGCGAACAATAGTTTCGCCCTGTCAGAGCAAACAAGAAGGGAAAAATACCTTATCCGGATGCACCTTCCCAATAGCCTTCATGTAAACCACCTTGACCCTCCCCGGCACCACCAAATCACTCATCCCCACTTTCTTCCACCCAGCCCCCTCCCACAACACACCATCCAAGCTCTGCAGCAGCGCCCGCAAATTATCCGCTTTGCCACCTCGCCACGCAGTCAAGCGCGCATCGACCTGATCCATGAGAGCAAATTTCTCGTCGTCCGCTTTCTCCGCGGCGGCGTTGGCCGCGCGGAGGGCTTTGACGGCGGAGGCGGAGACAGCAGAGGTGAGGGTGGGGCGGTGCATGCTGTCGCCTAGTGCCTTTGCGACAGGAGTTTTGCGAGGGGCTGCGGCGGTGGTGCGGGTTGGGGCAGGGGCAGAAGAGGTAGGCGCGGCAGCTTTCTCGCATCGGTCTCTCCCTCGCAGGCTGACGGCACCGCCTACACCGGCGCCGATTGCTTGTCGCCACGCAGCAGCAGCTTCAGACCACTTCTCCATATGTTCGAGGGCTTCAGCTTTCCGCATCAGCGCTTTGCCGTAGAATGCACGCATGTCTTTGCTGCCTTCACCCGCACCCAGATCAATGGTCTCACCAATACCCTGGCTTGCGCCTATCGCTTCAAGCGCACGATCTGCGTCCGAGACCGCCGTCTTTGGGTCCCCTGTCTTTAGCGCGGTGAGCGAGCGGTTGCTGAGCACGACGATGATGACCGGATGGGTTGCTGGCAATGGAGAGAGTGCGGCCGTGTATGCTTCGTGAGCAGCGGCAAAGTCGCCGCGCTTGAAGGCTTCGCCGCCGGCTTTTCTGTGTCGGGCTGACGTCGCCAATGCCGAGGGCGAGACAGACGGTATGTTGCGTTGTGGCGCAGCTGGTCTCACTGGTGCAGGTGAGGGTCGCGGTGCCGGCGATGGCTGGGCTTGTCTCGTGGCTGTACTGTTGGGTGCAGATGGTTTGGTAGGTGCTGGGCCGAAGAGGTCCACCTCCGGTTCAGGCTGCGGCTCAGGTTTGGGAGTAGGCCGTTTTCGCCTAGCGGGACTAACGTAGGCTTGTGCGGTCTGATCCTCGACCTCCGTGCGGCTTAGCTTCGATACTGGCCTCTTGTCGTGCTGAGGTGGCTGGTGTGGCGTGAACCTGGGCTGCGAGGACGGGCGATTAGGTAGTGGCTCGATCGGTGAGCGACCTCTAGAGGGCAAGTCCACAGGCTGTTCGGTTCTAGCACTTCGAGAGGTTGGCTGTGATCGCGAGTCCCGAGGCATGTCAAGCATAGCTGCTTCGTCCGTCGCATCAATGACCGGCTTCGCCGTCGACCGAGCCGGTTGCCTCTCTGGCGGCCGCCGTTGGTTACTTGCTCGGCTTGGATCGGCGCTTCCCTCTTGCATCCACTTAGGCTGACTAGGATCACGTTCTTGCTGAAACTCCGCCACCGTCTTTGCCATCTGCTTCTGGCTGGCCTTCCACAGCGAGTTCGCACCCTTGAAGAGCTTGTTACCAAGCTCTTGAGCAACCTGTGCAGGGTCTTTCTCGCCATTCGCAGGTGATCTGCTGTCTTCTCGTCGTGGCGCCGACCCTGGCCGCCCTTCTTGCCGCATCCAAGCTGGGACGTTGTCCTGCTGACTCCGTTGCTTACGAGGTGGACTTCTGCTGTCGTGGAGCGGACTTCGCTGCCTAGGCTGAGCTTCCGCCCTGGCCTTTTGCTTAGACTCCTCGTGCGCTTGCTGTAGTAGCCACCCAACCGCACTCTGAACGTCACCTCCTGTCTCTGCCAATGCAATCTTTGCAGTGTCTACCGGGAAGCCCATCTCTATGAGCTCAGCAAGTGGGCCACTCTTGGGAATGTTTGAGTCACCCGCATCGCTCTCGTCGCTGCTTTCCGGTGCAGGAGGTCGTCTCTGTGGCGGTACGCTTTGCGGTGGCCTCGCACTCACTGGCCGGCTGAGATCGCCCAGTATATCATCGTCGTCGCCGCGGAGTTGAAGCACAGGCGCTACAGTATGACCATTACCCTGCTTCGGCAACGAACCCAGCCCAAACGGGTCATCGTCTTCGTCATATGACTTCGTGTCCGTCCTCGCAGGCTGAGAGCTCGATGCAAAAGCAGGCGTATTCCTCCCACTAACCCCTGTCGAGCTCGGCGGTGGATAATAGCTCGCATTATCGACCGGCGCAGCCTTGTTGAAAGCAGCCAATACACCGTCCTCATCCTCCGCCGGCCGCGGCACACCCGGAGAGGGCCCTCTGATCTCGGGTGTCCCTCTCCCACTGCCTAAATTGTCCCATAGCTGCGTGTGCTGCTCCTGCTGCCGCCGCTTCTCTTCCAGAAGCTGCTTGTGCTTCTCATGTATGGAAAGATTGCTGCCGGGCTTCTGCGCCTTTAGAGAGAGTAGGTTGCCGAAGGTATCGGCGGGTTTCGCGGAGCCATTAACGGTGCTGGAAGGTCGACTGACGTTCTGCGGCGAGACTGTGCCTGACAACGGAGGTTTAGGGCTGGCTCGCAAGCTGCTTAAGTTCGAGGCGAACGAGGACGGGTTCAGGGCAGCGGTACTGGTCGGTTTGGCCGGAGCCTGCCAATCCTCGCCCAGTAAATCGTCCATGGTAGCTTCGAAGATCTCGCTGGGTGTTGTGTGCTATCGGTGCTCCATAGTGGGATGTAGTACGTAGAAAACTAGCAAACAAAGAGTGATGTGGCATACAGGTGAACGACAAGATATGGCTTGGCAGACGGGTGTTCCCGTGGCTCACTGACAACATGGTCTCTGCACTACCTTCTACTGCATACTACGGTGCCCTCAGTGTCTTGAAACCATAGACGCCCACTCTTCTTTCCTCGGCAAAGATGTGAGCCGCTGAAGAGAATCACACTCTTCAAGAGCCATACCAGCCGCGTCCCAGGCCCCAGACACTCTCTAACTCGGAATAAACCTCTCAGTGCTTACTCCTGCGTACTGCGTGCACACGCTCTTTACGCCACAGTCAGCTCAAATGTAGCACGCCCGTCACGCGCAGCACCGAGCTTCCCACTCCAGACCGAGCTGCAGTATGGTAGCGGGTCGTGGCGGAAAGGACGCTCTCGCGGGCTTGCACGAGCACCTCGGAGGCAAACGAGCCTGTAAGCTGATAGAATGGGTCGAATCCGGGCGAACTCTCTTCTTCCAGTGTGTAGCAGAACCGGTCCCGCTCGGGGTCTCCCGTATTGCATGCTGCAATGTGTGCTTTGGAAGCCGGCCCCTCGTCTCGAACTCCTGCGTGATCGTAGCTCCGTATGATCAATGTGCTCCAATCGTCCCCTAGGAGCACAAACAATGCCCATCCACTCGAAAAGATGCAACTCACACTCACTTCCTTCAGTCGCCCATGCCCCAAACCACCACCTCCCCATCCCCGCCCGCACTCGCCCAAACCTTCCTCGCCTGATTCCACGCCACCGCAGACACCACATCCCTCTTCCCACTCCTCCCCCCATCCCCGCCCTCCACCCCACCACCCTTCTTGTGCCAAAGCCGATGCATCACCTCCCCACTCAACACATCCCACACAAACACCCTCCCGTCCTCCCCCCCACTAATCGCCACCCCATCCCCCATCCCCA
>NAJQ01000670.1:0-16288 GCA_005059865.1 Friedmanniomyces simplex
AGTACCTCGACTCGGACAACTCCGGCACCCACGCCTCGTGCACGCAGAACAACGTCGCCGCCTTCGACACCCTGGCCACATACCTGCGCACCAACAAGCGGAAGGCGATGCTCACCGAGACCGGCGGCGGGCCGACCGACGCGACGTGCTTGGCGGCTGTGTGCCAGGAGCTGGACGCGCTGAATGCGAACAGCGATGTGCTGATTGGCTGGACGGGTTGGGCGGCGGGCGCGTTCGATACGAGTTATGTGCTGTCTGAGACGCCGACGTTGAGCGGGAGCAAGTGGACGGATGTGCCGCTTGTTACGCAGTGCATTGCGGGCAAGTTCCACTGAGTTGTTGGGTATGTGAGCTGAGATGGGGGAGCGCAGAATAGAGATTGGAGAGTTTCTTGATGACGGCGTGGGCAGCTTCTGTTAAGACATACTTATTACCTCATGTTGGGGATGGCAGTGTTCAAAAAACATGATTCAGGCGCATTTTCTCGTGACCCGGCCTTCTTCTGCAGCTGCCGAAACGCCATGCACCGTGATCATCTCCATCAAACCCTTCAGTCCTCCCTCTTCACCTGATAATACGGACACCTGACCCGCCCACCCCACTCCCTCCCAGCCCCAGGCCCCCACTCGAAACACGCCCCACGCATATTATCCCCACATCGAGCCCTACAGAACACCACCCACTTCCCACTTCCTAGCTCGGATTCAGTCGGGTCATACCGCATACTCGCCCACCAAAGCTTGCCGGGTACTGCCTGAGCTCTCCACGATCGCTCGTAAATCGGCAACGACCACCCTTCTGCGATCCATAGGACAGGAGAGATGGGTACTCAACCAGAGGGTGATGCAGGCGCGGCAGTAGGCGTGGTTGCAGGGGGTCTGGACGGGTCTGGTAAGGGTGTCGAGGCAGATGGGGCAGGTTGGGTCGGTGGGTTGGGGTGTATTGGGTGAGGCTCGCGGCGTGTTCTCTCGTGATGGGAGGGTGGAAGTTGGAGGCTGCCGTGGTGTCGCTGTGCTGTGCTGGGTGGGACGCGTTGGCTGCGTTGCTTCTTCAACACGCCGGACTGGACGGGTGGTGGGCTCCGATGCCGCTCTGCTGTGGTGATGAGGAGGCACAGGCGGCGTGGTAGCTCTGTTGTGCTGATGAGGACCTCGTGGCGGTGCGCTCTGTCCGACAGGCCGGGAGCCTGGTATTGGCGGCGAACTTTGTGCACTCTGCTGAATGGGCTGGGCTACCACCACCCGCGCGGGCGTACGCTGAGCTTCCACAAACGACACGGCCGCCCGCCGCACGGTCGACGTTCGAGCTACGGTGGGCGGCGGCTGCAGCCTTGCGCCACGCACTTCTTGACGCTGACTCTCCAGTCTCCTCACTTCTCTCCGAAGAACGGCACCCCACCGTTCCACCATCTCGCCCCGCTGCCCCTGATGCCACCTCTTGCACAAGCAGAGGGTGGTGAGCTGATCCAGTAACTCTTGCAGTCCGGAAGCATCGTGCACCTCGCCAGGCAAAGACCCCAGAAGGCGCCGTGCTGCCTGCCTATTGTGCTGAGCGATGGGGTTGTGGCATCGGCGGCCCTGGCTTTTGGCGTAGCCGACGCAGCAGAAGGATGATGTGTCCGGGTTTTGAATGTTGAGGAGTGCGTAGGCGTCGAAGGAGAGAGTGGCCATGATGCCGGGTTGCTCTGTTGTTATGAGAGAGGAATGGCGATGAGATAAATATTCGTTCGCCTTCTTCACTCTCTTATTTGTACGGATGGTTCAACGCTGTGCACATCGTTTGGGAGCTCTAGGTGCCTGCATGCTGTGTTGGCTGGACTGCCGCGTTGTTAACAAGACCCGCAGCATCCGCACATGCAGCAACAGCACCGTATTGTTGCAGTTTCATTACCAAACGACAAGCTCCATCGACGTTTGACCGCCAGAAGCCACGTCGAGCCCTCCGGATACCAGCTTTCTTTGTGCAGTCGCCGTTCGTTGCAGCTGCATGTCTCGCGGAAACGATCAAGTTTCCCGCCAAGCGCCATGGTCTTGCTGTGCCGCACACATCCATGCTCTGAAACGGAGGACGCCACAATCGTGTTCATCAGCCCCGCAGAAAAGGCCGGTACGAGTCCACGGTCAGGCCTGGAACGAGGTACTGTTTATGTCTCACTTGGATATCGTGTCCCAGTAAGAAGTACGTAGTGAACTGCTGCTCTTGATTCTCCAATCGCAAGCTTCGTCCATTACGCCGAGTGTCAGGTCAGCTACCATCCACGCGCTCCCCGCGCTATCGGAGGGAGCGTAGCTGAGCCGGCGGCGCCTGTCTCACATAGAAGGCTCTCATGCAGTTTGCAGGTTGGCTAGGTAATTGAGAGGCCGTGCGAACCGCGGGTCCTGGCAGCTTTTACTATGGCTTGCCGCTCCGCTCTCTGGCTCTCAAACGGCGAGTGCTCGCCCCTTCTCACTCTCGCTAGCAGCCCTCTCCCCACTACCCTCGGTGCTCACAGTATTCGTCCACTCCTCCCCAAGTCTCTCACTCCTCCGTAGCCGGCGCAGGCCCACAAGGCAACACCATCCCCTCCATACACTTCATCCTCGTGCGCTCCACCCCCTGCCCCATCCCGATACTCATGTAGTGCAACAGCGGCGAGTGGCCCTGGTAGGAGGCGTAGGAGTCGCGGGCGATGTTGGAGGTCCACTCGTGTTTGGTGGTGTCGGCGTGGCCGGTGCCGATGTATTTGTTCTGGAGGGCTTCGAGTTGCTGTTGGGTGCGGAGTTTGTCGGCCTGGATGAAGCGTACATTATTCAGTCAGGGGATGGGCGGACAGCCGGGGGTGGCACTGACCATGATGTGTTGTGTGAGGTGGTTGATGGTATTCTGGAATCTGGGCAGTATTTGACGATGTGAGATGGAAGAGAAAAGCGGGGCAGTACAGTGCAGTGCAGTGCAGTGGGATGAACATGTTCGCGCTAGAGGTGCGTAGATCGGATTGGGAAAGTACGCGCTCGAATGGGAATCTATACTCGGTCAGAAGTCGCTACACTCCTCACGCTGTACAGTCGACCTACGTTATGATGGTGTAGAACGAAGACATCACTCACCTTGCGCGGCCCTGAGAACATGCCGTCCCTGGGTCGCAAACGACGCGCCGTACGCGACTTCCCACCTCTCACCATACTACGACGCTGATACCATTCCTAGGAACCTGAAGCAGAAGAACAAGATGAAGCCAGCCCAGAACCAGCAACACAGCGCCGCCGACGCACCGCCCAACACCAACACCAATCCGATGACGACGATACGGGCTACGGCAACGACAATGGCGACAGCAACAGCAACAGCAACATGGAGCAGATGGTCAAGAAGCTGGTCCGCCTCGCCCTAGCCTGCGAGTACTCCCGCCAACCCATCCGGCGCCAAACGATCCGCGAGAAAGTGCTGGGCTCAGCGGGGCGACAGTTCAAGCCGGTGTTCGATCAGGCGCAACTGCAGCTGCGGGGTGTGTTCGGCATGGAGATGGTGGAGCTGCCGGAGAAGGAGAAGGTGACGGTGGCGCAGAAGAGAGGTATGTTCCCCATCCACACCCTACACGCCAAGCCCAATACTAAATGGAAGGTACAGCCGCCAAATCTCAATCCCAATCCCAGAATAAGACCGCCCAATCCTACACCCTCGTCTCCCTCCTTCCCGCACCCTTCCACGACCCCGCCATTCTCTCCCCGCCTTCCATCCCCACCCAAGCCACCGAAGCGCAATACAACTCCCTTTACACCCTCCTCATCTCCCTCATCTCCCTCTCTAACAATGAACTCGCGGACACGAAAATGGAACGTTATCTCCGCCGTCTCGGTCTCGAAGATCATACTCCCATTCCGGGTTACCCCAAAACGGAACTTCTGTTGAAGAGGATGGAGAAGGAGGGGTATCTGGTGAAAGTCCGGGAGAGTGCGGGAGGGCAAGGAGAGGAGGACGTGAATTGGATGGTGGGGCCAAGGGGGAAAGTGGAGGTCGGGGAGCAGGGGGTGAGAGGGTTGGTAAGGGCGGTTTATGGGGAGATGGACGGGCATGCTGAAGCTGACTTGGAGAGGAGAGTGGTGAGGAGTTTGGGGGTGGGGGAGGAGGTGGTAGGGAAACGAGGGGAGGAAAGTGCGCCGAAGAAGAAGAGGGGGAGGAAGAGGAAGGGTGGGGATGAGGAGGAGGAGGGGGCAGAGGTAGAGGAAGATGAGGAGGATTAGCGATGAATTGTGGGAAGCAAAACCTCGTGCGTACTTGCTGGTCTGGGTGGCGAGAAGACTGCCATGAAGGGAGAACGCGGGCCTGAGTTGTAAGCTCAAGAAGCTGCCACCGCGATAGGCCACGAAATCCTTCCATCCTCTGACCTTCTCTCAAGGCACTCCTAGACCAGACATATTTCCAGGGACTTCCAGGACCAGCACAGTACAGCCACTTCTACTCCCGAGGCCGCACCATGCTTTGCTGCCTACCATCATCGCTACTCCCGCATTCGGAAAGCACGCGCAAGCCAATGGGGCTGACGATCGCCTGAGCTACAACGAGCACTTCGGCGCTGGAGCGGTCGCGAAGCCGTGCGGATCGACCAACGCCGCGTACGAGGCTCTCAAGATGTGGGTACTGAGCGCTTGGAAGAAGAACACCGGGTTGGAGCTACCCGAGGGAACGCAGAAGGTCGTGAAGGAGGAAGAGGGTCTGCTGCACACGGCCAAGAAGACGATCAAGGGTGCGAAGGGCGAAGGCGAGAAGCGCAGTAGTGCAATCGACGGGGCCAGGAGACGATTGCGATGACGACGGGCCGTACGATATCGAGTTCATGACCAAACCGCGGCGCAAAAGCAACAAGTACAAAACCGGAAACCGATGCAACGAGCCGACGATCAACAATTGGGATTGCTTCGCCAAAAGAGAGTGGGATGAATGTCTCACCGACGACGCCGAGACCGCAACGGTGCGCGATGCGTACCACGCCATCCATGTCAAGGAAGCACCGGAGACGGAGGTGCTATGTGCCGCGTGCCTGGAGCGCCGCGGGGAGTTGGGCTTGGAAAGCATCACCGAGACCGACGCCTCGTTGAAGTGGACGGCTGATGGTACTATGCCTGAGGGCACAGCGGGGTGTCACGGAGGATGTCACGATGTCCGTCCGAGTGAAACTGTGTCGCCTAATACTGCTACGATTTGAGACGGGGGTTTGGAGGCAGAGGAGAAGGTGAGAAGGGAGACTGGAGCCGGACCGGAAGCGACGTCGGAAGCGGGTCGAGAGGCAAAGAGGGCAGCTGACCCTCTCTACGTCAAGGAAGAACGTGCTACTAGCTACCCATCTAAGCGAGAGCGTGCTATAGAGCGTTTGCAGGCACCGGCGATTCGTTTCCACAGACGCCGGATTAAGCTTCTCGACTGTCTCAAGCCGCCTCTGTGCTTCGGTAGCCTCGTTCCTCAGCCTTACTGCTCCAGTACTCGCCGTGCCCGTAGTGGTATGACGGCGGAAGATCCAGAGTACGAGTCCCCTCCAGGACCAACACTACGCAGGGAGATTGAAGACGATCTTTAAAGTGCCTTGTTCAAGAGAAGCCTGTCAACGCCTTTTGCATCACATACACCATACACAATCACCGTATCTCAAACGTCTGCTGCGGCTCACACCGCCCCTCCGCAACGAGCTGCACCACTTCACCGTACATGAGCCGGTGCACGAAGCACGGCTCAACCACGATGTAGTGATCCTGCACCTTACGGAGCACGACCGTGTTCGGGCAGCCGACGAGCACACACACGAGGTCGCCTGCTTGCACTACAGTGCTGGAGCTACCGATGTAGCCGTTCGTTGTACGGAAGAGGGAGGTGTGCGTCATGAGGTGCGCGAGCGTGTGGTCTTCGTTGCCTAGGATCTCGATAGCTGCATCGTTTACATCGAAGAGGGAAGACATCAGACTGTCGATGATTTCGTCGCCGGTGGTGAGTGTATCCGGGTCTTCGGAGTAGAGGCATTTTAGTGGGTTCCTGTTTCGATGTGAACGTCGACTCTGTCAGGACGGGCGTGGTCAATACTTACCAACGATCTCCAGCGCCCGGTTGTAGGCCGAAATACTCGTTCAGCGCCCAGGACACGGGACTCCAGAGTAGCGGACGGATATCTAAAAGCGTGAAGGCCTGGTCGTCAGAGCTCGTTAAGAGCGAGGCAAAGCTCAAAAACGCTCCAAGAAGCTTTGGGTCGTGAGGATCGTAGTTCCCGTCTTGGCATCCTGGCCAGTTGTCGCGAGTCAAGACTCGATAGAGGACCTGCAGCGGAGGGTCTCCGGTAGGGTGTCCGTTCGCTAGCAGGTGGAGGTAGATCTGTAGGAACATGTTCTTGCCCTGCTTTCTTCGGGGCGCGATCGTGCCGACGACGACGCCGTCGAGGAAGAGCGTGCTGTTGGCGACGATGCGCATGTCGCACTTCAGTCCCATAGCCGCACGAACTCCGATGCTCGGATAACCGCAATTCGACGAGGAGCTCCAGTCCGGTACCCAGGATGGTAGGTCGTGCTGATTCTCTGCGTTCTGTCCTATACCCGCCCGTCGGAGGAATCTGAAGCTCGCTTCGGGCCCGGCGTACGTCAACCAATTGGCCCACATGCAGTAGAGTTGTTTCACTGAGCGGTGGTAGTCGGGCTTGAAGCGCACGTCCAAGACACCCATGATACCGTAGATGTGGTCTCGGGGATCGGTAGCCTCGAGGTCCTCGCTCCAGTTGAAAAGCTCGTTGCGCGGCCCGGTCAATGTATTCTTCGGCTTCGCACGATCGATCTTATCCGCGAGAGCCCGGCATCGTTTGAGTGTCAGGGACTGCATGGTGGTGGTTTGGATCTGTTTCTTCCAAGCTGACCAAGTCTCATGCTCGACAAAGCGGGGGCGAAGAACGTCGCCGTCCCCGACCTTCCGTAGCCACTGGCACACGAACTCGAAGTCTGACCTGGCGATGCTAGTGTGGCGGCCCAGAAACATTTGGTCCTCCGCAAGCACCATCTCCTGGAAGACCCATACTCTTCTCCAGGATCGGTTACGCATCAGGCGAAGCACAGGCGGAATGGCGTCATTCACAAGTACGTGCATGCGATCTGAACCGCGAGCTGCTTGCTGTATGGCTGGTAATGAGCTCCCCTCGAGCACCTCACTCGCCTTGAGCTGCTCGGAAATGATGTTGCACCAGAATAGGCCCAGGTCTACGCTGCTATCGGCTAGCTCGATTGGCGGTTGAATCAGCTCTGGTTTAGTAGTTTTCTCGGGCTCGTGCGTTGCCGGTATCTCTTCACTGCTGGTCTGTTCCTCCTGGTTCACTGGATCTTGTGATTCTGGCGTTACCAGATCTTGTCCGGTGTCAGACACCCCATCTTCCTTTTCTCCATACCCGATGCGTGGTACTCGCCTCACAGCCAAGTCCAGTGCTGCGAATGGGTCCACGTGACTGTCCTGGATGTTCCGTCCAGGAGGGTCCAAGAGTCCAACAGGCACCGAAGCCCGACGACGGTCTTCACCTTCATGACGATCGCCCGCTTCTGCCTCGTCGCATAGCATGGCTTCCCAGCTGTCATCTGCATCCATGACCGCAGCCTCGACCCTAATTAGCTCAGCTTTAGTCATACTCTCGTCGTCGTTCAAGTAGGAATACACCAGCTCCGCACCGCTATATATATCGAGCATAAGCTGCACCTGCTGTCCGCGCTCATCGAGATCGTTCTGATTGATGCAGATCGCGTCTGCCCAGAAGATCTCCTGCGGCGTCTCTCTCAGGCGCCGTAACGCGTTAGTCAGGTTCTTCGTGACGGGTACCATACGCCCCGCCAGACAAACCTCCACCGTGTCTTTCTCATCGCCCCAACAGTACGAAAGAGCAGCGAACTCTGGGTTGTCGTCAAGCGAGACTTTGTATAGGTCGCAGCAGAGCATCGCTTGGGAGCAGCATGGGGTCTCGTTGATGTACAGGAGGCAAATTTCTGACTTGGCGTCGTCTAGAGCGGTGTAGAGTGACCCGCTGTTGCCGTCCTCGACCTGCCATGGGACTGTTGCTTCCGCGGCCTCTCCCTGATTCTCGTCGGTGCTGTCCATATATTCGTTTGACCTTGGGAAGTGTTTTCGAGAGTGGGGCTGAGGGGACGCCCATAAGGAGAGTGGGCCGCCGCAGCTCACACTTATCACTTCGTCCTCTAAGAGTCGACTTGTCAATTGAGCCAGGCCCTATCTGACGCGCGATGGAACAGCACTAGAGCGCTAGGTGTGTTGAACAAAGCAGCCTCAAGTACGAAATGGTACAGAATCGGGGAAAGCATCCTGGTGGCGTGACCGGTCTAAGGTTGGCATGAGTACTAGAATGAGAGAGCGCCAGGCTTGGCATGTCTCGGTCGCCCCGAGGGAAGCTGGACGTATGGATAGGCCGGTATTGTCTTGATGTGTCTTTCTTGTACACTCGACCATCCAAGCGTCCTGGTGCCCGAAAACTGGCTGAGATGGATGGAAGAAAGAGAGAAGTGAAGTTGGGCAGGAATTCGGAATACATTCGGCACCGAGCAGCGGCCGCGCCGGCAAGGCGTTTTTGTTCCTCGAACGTCAAGTCGATATTGCAGCCCTGAAAATCCACTTCCATACTGTTCCAATCAAGAGCGCCCTCTGTGCCCTGATGCGCATATATGTCGCAACGGGACGAATTGTACCGGTATCTGTACCCGCCCGCATCTGCGCCACCTGCACTGCGGCGGTTAATCCCCTCCGAGGAACATCACGGCGTGCACTCTGCACCTTCACCTCGAAACATAGGTAACGATAAAGGCGTTGCCCATCTTCTGGTGTAGCAGGTTGTGGAAGAGCAGCCTTCTTGGTGTTGACCGCCAAGACCGTGAAGAAAATGCTGCAGTGGTTGTTCGGCCGGTCGTTCGATCCAAACGAAGACATTCAAAGCTTGGTAGGCAGGATCGTTCTTGTCACCGGTGGTAAGCTATGAGCGAGAACAGCGCGCTCGAGCAATTCTGATATGGTATAGGGAACAATGGCCTCGGCAAGGAAACCGTATTACAGCTAGCCAAGCACCAGCCCCAAGAGATATTCCTCGCCGCACGTACCCGATCCAAGGCCGAAGCAGCGATAGCAGAGATCAAGGCGGCAGTCCCCAATGCAAACGTCACATTCCTCGAGCTCGACTTGTCGTCCTTTGCTTCGATCGAGCAAGCAGCAAAAGATTTCCAAGCTCGTTCGGACCGCTTGGACATCCTCATCAACAACGCCGGCATCGCAGGTGTACCCTACTCGACTACCGGCGACGGCTATGAGATCCAATTCGGAACCAATCATATGGGCCATGCTCTGCTCACCAAGCTACTCTTGTCAACCTTGTTGAAGACCGCGGAGCGACCAGACGCGGACGTGCGAGTCATCAACGTCACTTCCAAGGGCCATATGTTCGCTCCGGCCCCAGGCATCATCTACGATCAAGCCGCGCTCGAGAAGCAGAAAAGCCTGACGCGGTACGGACACAGCAAGCTCGCCAATATCCTTCACGCGCGGGAGCTGCAGCACCGCTGCCCCTCCATTACAGCGACGGCCGTGCACCCAGGAGGTAAGACCGAAGGGTACAAACTCTGTGCGAGACTCGTTGGCTAACAAAGCTACCTTTCAGTCATCATCACGGACATCTACAACACCTACAGCGAGACAAGTTGGGCTATGCGCTTTCTGACGCCGATCGCGAAAGCTGTCACGCCATATGGTATCCTACCGGATGTGTACGATATTTCCGGAGGTGCGCTCACTCAACTATGGACTGCGAGTGCGTCGAGGGAGGAGGTAAGGAGTAGCTACTACTGGACTCCCATAGGTGTCAAGAGTGCTGGTACGAGCTATGCACAGGACGCGGGTCTAGCGGCGGAGTTGTGGGAGTGGACGGAGAAGGAGTTCGCGAAGCACGGCTTGTGAGTCTCACGGTGAGGCGTAGGAGTCGGGATCTTTGTGACGGTCTCGCAAGGAGGTGTGGATTATCAGCAGTCTAGGCAGGATGCAGTATGATGGATTTTTCCGACGTCTGTCAATGTTCACTTGTATTCCTTCGGTTCTCAAAAGACGTATACTGCCGTAGCGGTAGCTCTCGACTGCACAACGCACGGAAAGAGTGCAGACACGTATGAACGTCGCAAGTGAAATACGCCAAGTAGGCAGTGTTTGTGTTGTTCAGGTTACTCAGGTTCGTACTCCAACCGAGAAGGCACACCTGCGCACGTCCCACACGTGACGTAGCTCCGCGGTCCCTAGCCAACCCTTCGGAATGCCGCGTCTGTAAACACGAACTTTCAGTCCTCAATAACGACGGCCGCAGTATAATGGCTTCCCACGTCCCCTTCCTCGCCGTCCGCCCCGATGACCAACTCAGCAGCAGCCCCGATATCCGCGCCCGCGACCTCGTCACCGCGACCAAGGAGAACACCAACGCGATGAACGCGCCCGCGACCCAGCACGCGCCGCTCGCCTCGAGGCTCCCGGCGCCCATCCGCTTCTTCCTCGTGTGTGTGATGAGCTTCGTCTTGAGCACGCTGCTCTACTCGGTCACGGCAGACACGGTCGGGTATGAGCTGGCGGCCGTCAGTCGCGAGGTGAAGGAGCCGTGGCACGTTGGGATATTGTTCGCGTGGAAGTTCATTGAGCTCGGCGGGGCTTGGTATGCGGGCTATGACTGTACGTATACGAGACGCGTCACTGCGTCAATGCGACACTAACAAGTGGGCTCTGCAGGGCAAGACCTCACTGGCCTGTCCATCCTCAGCAATCTCCCCCTCTACTTCCTCCTCACGACCTTCTACGGCGTGGACGCCGTCGCCTCGAGCCTCGTGCTCACCATCGACGTCATCGCCATTGCCATGCCCTTCGCGCTTCTGCGACCTCTCATCCACGCGCACGAGCCGGGCAAAGAACCAAACCAGCAAGTCGCGCAGGACCGGTTGATCTTCGCGCTCGTGGGGCTGTTGGGCGCATCGATATACTCCGTCGTCATCTACACCAGCCTCTACACCTGGCTGCCGGTCTACCTGGTGACCCACTTCGACGGCCTGCGAAGCATGCAGAAAGCGCACGATGCCAGCGTGCCCTTGCTGATTCTCTCCTTCATCCCGATGGGCTGGGCGACTGCGCAGTTTTTGTTCACACCATCGATCGGCTCGCGCGGCAACCCTGGACTTACCGACCCCAAGATCTATCCGGAGAAGACCGACTTCGACCCGGAGACGGCGAGTTTTGCGGAGACGTTCGCGTTCAATCTCGGCTTCAAGGGAGGGTTCACGAAGAGAGCCGAGGTGCTCGTAAAGCGCAGCGCAGTGCTCATCGTGTGTAGCGTGGCCAACACGTTTGCCCGAGTGCTGTTGACCGTGGAGGGGACGGAGGCTTTTGGCGCTGCTGGATGGGCTGGGGTTTGGGGCGTCGCCGCGCTTTTGACGAGTGTGGCGTACGGATTCGTGGGCAATGAGTGAAGGACTGCAGAGCAATGGAGGGCGTTATGGGAGTTGGAGGTGGATCTGACGGTCCGGAGACGCAGGCGGGTACGATATTAAGAGGAAAGCTGTGGTTGGCTATTCGCGATGCGCAGATACCCATACTATGGTCAAACTTATGTTTGTTGAACACTCGCAAGATCAGATGTAATCGTAGAGCCTGTACGTATATTGCGCGGTATGGCCCCACTTCACGCGAATCTTCGCGCTCCAAGCCGACGACGTTGTCCCTCTCCGCCCCGTCAACGTTCTTCCCTCAACGTCCACTTTTGATGGGTTCCAACTGCCTGCTACAGCAGTGGCAATGTACAGCCACGATGCCTCCACGTTCTTCACTGACGAATATCATGCGGGCAACGTCATCAAGGCCAAGTACCTGACTTGGCCATCTCCACCTTCACATGCTTCAACCTAACGTCTCCTTCGACTTCACCATCATCTTCATCCTCATCTTCGTCTACCTACTAACACAGTACATCTGGCGAGACCTGGAGTGCAGAGCAATCATGAAGAAATTCCTCAACAAAGCCAAGAGCGCTTTCGATGACCATCACGACGTCGGCGGCGGGTTCCCAGGCCAGCCAGGCCAGCAGCAACAGGTACCAATGCAAGAAGGACACTCTACGATACAGCCGCCTACACCGGCCGACGTGACGAGGTATCGCTACCACCATGGCGCGAACGTGGGCTCGGTCTTCATCCTCGAGCAATGGCTTACGGGTAGTATGTTCCCCGAGAAGGCGCAGGGTTCTAGCGAGCTTGCTGCCGTCGAAGGCTGGGTGAAGCAGGAAGGTGTCGATCAGGCACGGCAGCGCTTCGAGAGGCACTGGCTGGAGTACGTGAGCGACGGCGACTTGGACTGGCTTCGCGACCACGGCAAATGTACCACCATTCGTTTGCCCATTGGCTACTTCACCCTTGGCCCCCCGTACTGCGAAGGCACGGCATTCAAGAAGGTCGCCGATGTGTACCAGAATGCTTGGTCGGCCGTCAAACAGCTCGTGCAGCGCTGCCATCAGCGTGGGATTGGCGTGCTCATCGATTTGCATGGTCTGCCAGGTGGCGCCAACCCGCAAGACCACTCCGGGACCAACTCCAACAAAGCTGAGCTCTGGACCTCTCGTAGTAACAAAGATCTCGCGACTCGATGTCTGCTCTTCATCGCCCAGCAAGCCCGCAATATGGAGGGCGTGGCAGGCTTGCAGATCATCAACGAAGCGGAGTACGATGCTAAGGGCATGTACGAGTGGTACGATCACGTCCTCAGCGAGGTTTCGAAAGTCGATGCCACCTTGCCTATCTACATTTCCGATGCGTGGGACCTTAGCAAGGCCGAGAGCTGGAGCCAAGGCCACAACTCATTACGCGCAGGGCAAAGTAACCCCGTAGTCGTCGACACCCATCTCTACTGGTGCTTCTCGGACGAGGACAAGCGGAAGTCACCGCAGCAAATCACGCAGGAAGTCGGCAGCAAGCTCTCCCCACTCGACGGGAAGGACGGTAGCGTCATTGACCACGGCGCCGCGCAAGCCGTAGTTGGAGAGTACAGCTGCGTGCTCGGTGAGGAAACGTGGGCGAAAGGTGGCGGCGCATCCAAAGACGACTTAGTCCGGCAATTCGGCAACGCGGAATCCCATCGCTTCCAGCAACGGGCAGGCGGCAGCTTCTTCTGGACGTATCGTATGGATTGGATGGCCGGCGGTGAATGGGGTTTCAAGCAGATGACTGACAGCCATGCTATCGTTCCACCGCAATCCCTCACGCTGTCTGCTGGCGACGTGCAGCAACGGGTTCAGGGCGCTCAGTCCCAGCAGCAACAGCGGAAGCAGGATACGGTCGGCGCACATGTCCATTACTGGGATAACAGCCATCCGGGTCAGTACGAGCACTGGAGGTTCGAACAAGGCTGGGATGTCGGGTTTCATGATGCGATGGCCTTCTTCGGGATGCGTAGTCAGGGCGGTTTGAACGGAGGCGACAAGATTGGTATGATGGATCTGTGGTGCTTGAAGCGATTGCGGGAGAGTGGGCAGTTTGGAAAGTTCATGTGGGAGTTTGAGCAGGGTCTGAGGCAGGGCGTGAGAGACTTTTATGGGTGCGCTGGGGTGTGATGTGAAGCAGGGCGTGGAGTTGAGGGGTTGTCTCTGACGGCTTGGGAAGCCTCAGACCCGTCTGTGGGGGGCGGGGGGGCCGGTCGACGCCTGTGGGATCAGGGCCGGGCAATCTGAGCTCCCAGTCTGGCGGAGCAAGGGTCACCGCCAGCAGCTCGACCACCTATATACCCTTCGAAGCGCATATTTGGAGATAGCCCGGCTCTCTCGACAAGTCCACTGAGAATTTCAAGCTTGAAAGAGGCACCCGAGTTGACGAGTGACCGCTCGTGTACAAGTACTTCTGTCATACTTGCAGCCAACTGTGTCCTTTTAATATCGTAACTCATTATCAGATCGTATCCAGTCCGAGGGTACATACATACATGAGGTATATGCTCGCCCTTCGTAGCCGAAGCCATCTCATCCATCGTAATCCAACTCGATCCACAACAACGGCCCGCACGCCGGTCGCCCAGCCTTTTCGTTCTGATAGGCCACGAAAAAGGCCAAACGAAGCTTCCCGGCCGCGGTATTAGCAGGTACAGCATAAAGTCGGTCTCCAGTCTTCTCAAGGTGTTCAATCGACTATCCGCCTCTCAAAATGCCTGACGAAACGATGAAGCAGTGGGTAACAGCCCAGGATGGACTCGACAACCTCACCTTGACCACAGGTGCGAAGCCAACACCCAACGACGGCGAAGTCCTGGTCAAGATCAACACCGTCTCACTGAACTACCGAGACACGGAAGTCGTGATGGGACTCTACGGCCACCACGCTTCGATCGGCGGAAACAAGGACATCGTGCCCTGCTCGGACATCTGCGGCACGGTGATTGCCTCGAAATCCGATCACTGGAAAGAAGGCCAGCGGGTCATGGCCATCTTCAACCAGACCCATCTGAC
Organism: Friedmanniomyces simplex; assembly: GCA_005059865.1. NCBI lineage: Eukaryota > Fungi > Ascomycota > Dothideomycetes > Mycosphaerellales > Teratosphaeriaceae > Friedmanniomyces > Friedmanniomyces simplex. The sequence continues at coordinate 14,501 of NAJQ01000670.1, forward strand.
GGGACAGATACAGGCCCATAACATGACGTCCGGACTAGGCCTGCCACTTCCCGGCGTGCTTTGCGAGTATCGCGCCTTTCCGGCAGATGGCCTGGTGGCGGTACCGGATTTCATGTCGGACGAACAAGCATGCAACCTCCCCATTGCCTCCGTCACGGCCTGGATGGCCATCAACGGCATGCGACCCCTAGGCCAACCAGCCCAGGGCGGTGAGACAGTCTTGATCCAAGGTACCGGCGGGGTGGCGATCGCTGGACTGCAAATCGCGCACGCTGCTGGGTTGAAAACGATCGTCACTTCCTCGTCCGATGAGAAATTGGAGAAGGCGAGGAAGATGGAGGCAGACTTCACGATCAATTACAAGACGACTCCGGGGTGGGAGAGTGAAGTCATGCGTGTCACGGCTGACAAAGGCGCGGACATCATCTTTGAGAATGGTGGCGCTCAGACGCTGCGGAAGAGTTTCGACTGCATCGCTTTTGGCGGGCTCATAAACTGTGAGTGATGCATACCGTGGTGATTTTTTGTTACATTCACTGACCCTTCCCCTTGCAGGCATCGGTTATTTGTCTGGGAAAGAAGACGTCTCCGAAGACAAGCTGCATACCAATGTCCTCGCTCTGCGCCGGAACGTAACCCTGAAGGGCATCCTCAACGGGCCGAAAGATCGGTTCGAGGAGATGACCCGATTCTACGAGCGGCATCAGATCCGTCCGGTCGTCGACCGAACATTCAAGTTCGACGAAGCGAAGGAGGCGTTGAAGTATCTGTACTCTAGCGGCCATTTTGGCAAAGTTGTCGTCAAGGTCGCCGAGTAAGGCGGCTGTAGCAGAGTCGACGCATAGACATAGACATGCGTGCCCGGGTGAAAGCTTCTATCCTATTACCACTCCCTGTAGGCTCCATCCTTGCCCACGAAACCCAACAAAGGCCAGGGCTCCGTAGTCTCGGCAACCTTGCGAACCAGCTCTTCGTTGATCTCGATACCCAAGCCCGGCCCTGTGAGCTTCTCGACAAAGCCATCCTTGACGTCGAAGACCTCCGGATTCGTGATATAGCTGTTGATGTCGTACTCCCCAGCTAGCACATTGTAATGCATTACCATACTCATCTCCTGAATCTGGTGATTAGGCGTGCATATTCCAATCTGCAAGCACGCCGCCAGCGCGATGGGGCCCAGCGGGCAATGCGGAGCGAGCGCGACATCGTACGCCTCGGCCATGGCAGCTATACGTCTAAGCTCGGAGATCCCGCCGCAGTGCGAGATGTCCGGCTGGATGATATCGACGCTGCGGTCTTCGAAGAAGCGTTTGAAGTCCCAGCGGCTGTAGAGGCGCTCGCCGAGGGCTATGGGGCAGGTGGTGAGGCCGTATAGCTCCTTGATGCCTTCGGAGTGCTCACTTAGCAGAGGCTCTTCGATGAATAGAGGGCCCTATAGATGGAAATTAGTAAGACGAGATGTGAAGTTTTGCTGACCTACTTGCATGTGGTTCGAGCGCCTTCGCAAGCTGCTTGGCCATGGGTTTATGAAGCCGACCGTGAAAGTCGACGGCAGCATCCATACCCAGCGCCTTGACGCTCTTTAGTCGCTCAACGCTCGCTTGCAATTCCGAAGGCGAATCCAGCCAACCTGGCACACATCAACAACATCAGCAGATGACTTGCCTCTCCATCACGACTTCAGCGAACCCACCAACATCCTCAGTAGCGTTCATCTTAACCGCCTTGAACCCCTGCGCCAACCTCCCCTTCGCAGCCGCCTCAATCCCCCCCGGTCTATCCCCCCCA
>NAJQ01000671.1:0-16287 GCA_005059865.1 Friedmanniomyces simplex
CTACGGCGGTAGCAGAGTCGCTGTGGTCTCTACTGCAAGGTACAATCCTGGCCTGGACGGCAAACATGGAGTTGACCGGCATCATGCATGGCCAGCGTCGCATTGCAGGCAGTACATCGAAAGATGCTGTGCGGGGCCAACGAAGAGTGAACCAACAACGAAAAGACAGAAAGTCACCGCAAGTCACAGCGAAGCAGGTAAAGTCAGTAAGACAGCAACGAGTGCAGCGCTAGCAGCTCACCTCGCGCACCCGAGTCCGACACCAGGCACAACGCAGTCCCGCAGACACCTCGAGCTACTCTGGCTAAGCCGCGTGTGCAAGACCGCTTCGCACGAGCTCGGCCACTGCTTCGGCATCGATCATTGCACTTACTACGCCTGCGTCATGCAAGGTACCGCAGGTTTGAGCGAGGATGCGAGGCAGCCGCCTTACGTCTGTCCCGTGGACACGGCGAAACTGTTGACCGCGACTGGTGCGGACGAAATGGACTGGCTGCGAGCTTTGCTAAATTTCTGCGAGCGTTTCGGGGAGGATGCTTTGTTTGCCGCGTTTGCTGCCTGGCTGAGAATGCGGCTGGCGGAACTTGGTATGGGATATATGGAAGAGTAGACTGTCAGGCAGATGTGGTCCCTATTTCGCGCCGGGCAAGATCTGTATGGCTGACGGATGGAAAACCCCACGATCCACTGTAACGTCACTGCAAAGGTTCCACGTGTGGCTCCCTCTGCTCATACCATAGACGCCTGTGTCATTTGCATCGCAAGAATCCAGATCCTGCTACAATGATCTCAGCGTCGTCCATCCAAGCGCCTCAAGCGCCCAATGTGAATTGCCAAGCTCGAGAATGCCTTCACCTTAACCTGCACCACAGCCTCAGCCCGGTGTGCTCGTACTGAATTGAGGAGCCCAAAGGTTCGCTGCCGTCCTCTGACAATCCTCGGCAAGCGCAACGAGAAGCTCGCTCCGTGGAGTGTCGAGTACATCGATCCGATTCGTTCATGACAGCGTCTGTCGAGCGAGCCGCCGCGCGGTGCGGTTTCCGTGAGGATGAGTCTTTTCCGGGGCGGTGCCGGATGAGCTGTGCGGGAGAGGATTGGAACCACTTCTCCCGACCGGGTCTTGCTGTATATATGAGGGTCAGTCGGTTGTTAGAGTTGCAATAGGCGGATTGGGAAGGAAACGACCGGGTCATGGTGCACGTTTCCCGGGAAGACTATGACACGCATGAGTGAGGTGATACGGCATTCGAGACTTCGGGGATGGCCACATTACATGTTGGTAGTGGTTAGGCGGGCAGGCAAGCTGCTCTGCTCTGTCGCGCCATGGCGCAGGGCCAGTACGTCCCTGGTGATGCAGCTTGTCTTGATCGGTAATCATGGAGTGTCATTGCATACCGGATGCTGCACTACGGATTTCCGCTTGTGTCCCTTCCTCTGACCATTACTCCACGATATGCACAGAACGGACCCTGCCTATGCTACAACCAGTGGGTCGTATTCATCGCCCTTGGAATGGAGACACGGCTGCTCACTCGAAATGGTCCAGATCGACCAAGTGCCCGTGCACACGTCGCCTGGCATCCCCGCCGTCCCTTGAAACGCCGCGGCGCCGCTCGGCCTCAGATGCCATTGATCAGCTCTTGCGGCTGCGCCCAGAGCCGGATGACCTAGACCGACGTCAGTACGCTCCAGCACCGCCAGCAAGGCACGCATGAACTCACATCGATATCCTCCTCGCCACCCCAGCCAAATTCTGATCATTCTCCGCTTCCTGACTCGCCCTCTTGAAAGCCTGGTCCCTCGCCGCATCACTACTCCGCCTCACCTCCTCATGACTCGGCGGCAACCGCTCATTCTGCAAATCCACCTTCCTCGCATCCTCGAAATTCGTAATCGCCTGCTTGATACCCTCCGCACCCAGCATCAGCGTGCCGGCCGGTAACCTCCCGCCCGTCGCCGTCTTCAGTTCCGTCACGCGCTCGGCCTCCTCGCGCAGCACCTGGAAGACGCGGGATAAGCGGCCGATGGCCAGGATCTTGTTCTTGATGGCGCGGCGCTTGAACTCGGTGCTTTCCGGGTCCATGTTGGCCTCCTGCTGCGTCGTCAGTGGTGGTGAGGCCGGGCCGGAGGAGGACGGCGTTTCGTCCTCGAGCTCCTCTTTGCTGCAGGTGTTGAGGATGGCGATGAGCATGTCGGTGATCTTCTCGCCGACGAAGGGGAGCGACCAGGTGAAGACGTCCATGAAGTTGGGCAGCCAGTAAGGGTGGGGCGTGCAGTTGAACTGTCGAATGTTCATGACGTTGTTCTCGTACTTCAACACGGCCGCCTTGTTGTTGTACACGTCGAGGTAGTTGGGCGCGGAGAAGATGGTCATGACCGAAGGGAAGCCGGTGGTCCGTGTTTTGCGGTACATTCTGTAGCCTGCATCTTGCGCTTCGTGCGCGCGGATGACCGAAAGGAGATTGTTCTTCTCCAAGAACGCGCAGGCTGCAGGGTACGAGAAGAAGTACGAGCATCCCCGCACATGGTTGTGGATGAAGTACTCCTGCGTCTTCTCCTGGCCGAACTCCTCAAGCGGGTCAGCCCAGAGGATATCGCACATCAGCCCATGAGTGGGCGGCTCCCGGAACCGGTCCAGAGCCCTGATGTCGTCCAGCGTGTGTAGCTCCGGGCTCAGTCCACCATGTATACACAAGAACTGCTTGTTCATGACCGCAGCCAAAGGCAGACAGCAGAAAGCCTCTATGCACGCCTCGTAAACCCTCTCGCTGTACTTGTGCTTGCACTCCAGTCTGAAGGTGAAGTAGTCGGTCAAATGGCGACACTCGTGGTTGCCGCGCAGCAGCCAGAGCGTGTTGGGGTACCACATCTTGAGCGCCCACAGGTACAACACGCACTCGATCGAGAAGTAGCCACGGTCCACGTAGTCACCGAGGAAGAGATACCGCGTCTCAGCCGGATCGCCGCCGACCTCGAACAGCTTCATCAGGTCGAAGTATTGGCCGTGTATATCACCACAAACTGTTATCGGCGCATCCATCTCCAGCAGATTGGGCTCGGAGCGCAGGACCTCGGCGCCGCCATGAATGATCCACAGCGCTTGCTCCTCCGTCAGGCGACCCTCTCGGTACAAGTGTTGCTTCAAGAACTGGAGGTTGGGTTTCGAGCGGTCTTGCGGCGAGACGAGCTGGTCTTCGGTGGGGGTGTTGAAGGCGGGTGCTTGCACGTCTACATCGGGGACACAGTCAGCGCTTTGGTGTCCCACAGACATCGCAACAGCCGCCATGCTCGCGCGATCGCCGTCCTTACTCATGCATACCTTTGCACACACGCTCCTGCGTGCTCACCGTCGTGCCATCCTCCATGGTATGCAGCGTGAAGTCAATCTCGGGCACCTGCTTCTTGTTCTGCATCGCCCGAATCGCATTCTCCGTGTAGCCCGCGGGGCCGCGATCAGACCCTTCCATCTTTGCGACTCTGGACTGCGTGTAGACTGGGACTTTCGCGTGCCGCCAAAGGTGTTCGATGTTGTTTCCTGAGCACGAACTCAATTCTTGCAGTGAGGTGTGGCTAGTGCGGGTCGTGCGACCTGGACGCTGCGGCTGAACGTGGGGACGGGGACCGGTGAAGGCAGATCAGGAGGGTGAGTGGGATTGCCAAGCTTGGTGGTGGCGATGACGGGGGAAGGGGGAAGGAGGGGGTATTATGGTGGTGGTGGTAGTCGTCGTGGTCGTGCTTGCTGCTGTGGTGAAGCAAGCTCGTGGTGGGTGGCCTGCGTGCGAGCGAAGTGGCACCTAGCCTCACGCCACCAACGCCGCCCCTTGACCCTGAAGATCACATGCACCGCAAATTGACGCCTCAGGCAGCAATGGCTGGCATATCGGAAATGGAAGATGTTGCTGTGATTTTCAAAACGGACTGCGTCGACGTCGTAACGGTGACTGGTCTAACTTCGTCCTCACGATCAATCACAAATCTGCGCTGTGCAAGAACAAACTAACGCCAATGCCAATACCCGCCTTGCCATGCAATAATCGTTCAATCATGCCACCGTAATTCCAACCACACACCTCCCTAGAAGCTCCTCCGCCCGGCGAGGTGCCTCCTAGCATGCTTGACGTGCCTCTTATCGACCACACCACCCGAGCAACTCGTGCCATCAGCAAGCGCCTGCGGGGCCGCGCAGTTGTTGATGTCGCAAAGACCGAATTGGTTGCTTCCGATGCACACCACAGCTCCCGGGTTCGAGCAGGATACCGCGCCGCCTTATACAGCTGCCAGAAGACGAGGTTGAGTTGCTGGAGCTTGACGACGAGCCTGAAATGGAGCTAGAGTCGGGTGGTGAGCCTGAGCTTGATCCGGAGTCTGGTGGCGACCCGGAGCTGGAACCCGAGCCAGAAGCGGGCGCCGAAGCGGCTGCAGACGGAGCAGCGTAGCTCGAAGCCGCCCCCGTCGATGCAGCGCCCGTGACTGTGGCCATGGTCGTGATGGTGACCGGCGCGCTACCGCCTGCCGGCGCGCCAGTGGGCTGAGAGTAAGTAGAACCCGACGTGCTCATTTGCGGCGCGGCAGAAGTCGCCCCAGTGCTCGCGCTGGACGCGCCATAGCCGCCTGGCGACGAAGCACCGCCGGTAGCTGAAGCCGGAGCAGGCGTACCCGCTGAACCAGATCCCGCGCCCTTCGCCGTCACGGAAGCACACCCAGAGCCGACGGTGCTGCTCCCCAGGGCAGTCTTGAACGGCGTCTCCGCGGAATCACCGGGCGAAGGGAAAACGAAGTCCTCGCCTTCGACCGTCTCACATGCCTCGTTCGGGATGTTGATAACGAACATGTCCGGCAGCGAGTTGAAGACGTCGTTGTTGTCCGCGCCGCCGGAGACGGTGATGGGTGCGCAGTTCATGTACATCTCGCGATTGCCGATCTTGTTGAACCAGGTCCACGCGAGACTGTACTGGCCGTTCGGCATGCCCTTTGGGATCGAGAATTCGAACACACTTGCGTCTGTGCCATCGGCATCATCGGAAAGATTGCCTGTGGCGTTGGACGGGCATCCGCCGACGATGGAGTGCACGACCTTCCACTGGCTGTTGTGCGTGGGCGCCTTGTCGAGCGTGACGGAGACCTGGCAAGATCCACCACCGTGCGTTGCGCCGCCTTTGAAGGCCAAGCTTTGCGGGACGCCGACGGGCATCTGGTTCATCTGCGTGATGTCGTAGACGCCGGAACGCTGCTTGCAGGGGAAGTCGGAGCCGTCGTCGATGAGCGGGCTGTTGGTGAGGGAGGTTTGTCCGTATGGTACAGGGGAGGTGATGACCATGTGTGCGGAGACGGAGGAAACGAGCATGCCGTAAAGGGCTGCTGCCGAGATGGCGTTGGTGAAATGCATGATGATTGTAGTTGGTAGCGTTCGCTTTCAAAGAATGTGATTGCGAGTGGTGAGCTGCTGTAGGGTGCTTATATCGCTAGACCAGCTAGACGACGTCGTGGTTCTCGAAGGGCGCTGAAGCTTGGAGGAAATCAGTCGAAGGTTCTTTTTGAGCGTGGAGTGCGACAGTATGCCGAGACACTTCCACAGCGATCGAGCCATTGTCTCGAGCCGCGCGGACCCAGACTGTTGTGTTGATAACCAGCAAGATCAGTAGGCCGAGACAATCGAGGAAACGTACCGGTGTCTGCGCAACGTAGCTCGTAACTGCCCTTCGTGATCGTCGACTTGCAAAAGAGAGGCCGGCTCTGGTTGATCTCGCGAGAATGTGAAGGAGTGACTTTTCTATGCGCCAGGCAAGAGCAATGAACGCGTACGATGCCAGATAGAGATGGGGGATGATGTCGAACAAGAAGCCAAGAGAGGGACGGAAGGGAGGTCTTTGTAGAAGTGATACAGCCTATCCCTCTATGCACTACAGTAAGGGACCATGCTGGCATAGGCAGGGATCGCATGGTTCCTGCAGGTCACGAAGCCGCGTCGTCTGATCTGCATGCTGACTTGCCCACTCCCCGGCCGGGTAGAGGGCTCCGGGTGTCTGAGGTACAGTTTGGGATGACCGGGCCAAGCCACAGGAGGAGTCGAGCAGCGTCCCGGTGCGACAGACAGCAGGAGTCTGATCGCAGGAAAGGTTAACAGAAGCCCAGCGATTGGCGCCGATGGCGCGTACACTGTGTGGTTTTGGAGGTAGAGGTTCCAGAGAGCCCAGTGGAATCTGCTTGGAGCGTCCATCGGATCTCAGTGGCCTTGTGCGCAGCGGTGAAGTCAAGGCGTGCGGCAGTCGTCTCCAATCACAGTGCGTAGTCGACAAACCGAGGTGCGGATCTGCTGCAGCGGCAAGACGCAGGAGATCGATGGGAGGTCCCGCGTTGGTCTGACATGTTTCACCTCCTGCCACTCTATACTGACTCGTTTGCACATGCGTGTTCGAGGTAGTCCGAACATATCCTATTGTTGTTGACGGCTACGGAAAGAGCAGCATACCTCTAGTAACGAAGACACCATCGGCGCAAGGTGTCAATGACAGCCAGCAGCAGTCCCTCAAGTTTACCCTGATTAGCTTGATCAGACTCTGCCTTCGTCAACAAGGAACGTCCCTCGTTGCCTTTGTACAATCTCTCATCGCCACCGGAGAACGCTCCCAACCCTAGCCGAAGACACCTCTCCCCCAACCGCATTCTTCCGTCTTTGTCCGACAAATGAGCAATCATTCCCACCTCGTCCGTCGCACGACTCGCAGCGAACAACGCAATCGTCGAAGCAATCGTCGTCGGTGGCCGTGGTAAGCCACGACCTGGTCGACGCAAGAACAGCACGAGAATCGTCACAACGTACAGCCCCAGAATGCTGTCTGCCAGGATGAACATTGCCCTTGACACGACAATGCGGGTTTGCTTTTGAAGCACGCTTCCACCGATCGTCACCTTCTCTGGTCCTCCTGGCTCCAGAAAAGCCTCGCGCTTCATCCCAAGCCATACAGCGAACAACTTGCTATACATCGCGCCGAAGAGTGGGACCACGACGTCGGGAGCGGGCGGTGCTGCCGCTGGGTCCAAGAAACTGCTGTCGTTGCCGATATGTTCCATGATATAGTTATTCCAGTCGGAAGGAAACGAGTCGTTGTGCCATACGCCGCCGCCGCCAAAGCCTGGGGTCGTCCTTGCGCCGATCAGGAACTTGTTGGCCTGTGATATGAGCGATGAGGAGTCGCCGGTGAAGTACTGTTGCAAGTCATTGGTCGCGTGATCCGCTAATCCATCGATCGACTGTACTGTGCCGCTCGACTCTACCGTGACGTCGGCGGAGCTTACTAACAGCTTTGGAAGGCAAGCTATTACGGTCGCTTCATCGTCAGTCAAGTTGGAAGAATATCCTGAGGCGGGCCCTGGACCACTCGGGTGACAAATGTCACTGGATGGTTTTCGTAGCCACGCAGCAATGATCAACTGTCGCCAACGCTCGTCCTCACCAACGCATGTGCCACCCGAACCGGTCACTGTAGTAACAATCTCGGCCGCCATCTTAGTCGACGAGCAAGCGCTGTCGCCATCGCCATAAATGCTCATACTCAACCCCGAGCAGTTTATCGACCCAAAATCATCACCGCAAAGCGCTACGGTCAGATTCGCCACCGTGTAATCCGGGCTTAGCGCAAGTGTCCATGCGTTTGCGGTACCCTGCCGCAAAGCAAGGCAAGTAACGTTTGCACCGAACGCAGTAGAATTGGCCTTGTATTGATCAGTATCGTTGGCGCCATCTGGTAGCCCCAAAGGCACGTAGAAGCGGCTATTGTCCGTCCACGCAGGCATCGGTGTCGCGGAGGTCAGGTTAGACATGGCGATATAGAATTGGTCCAAGCCTGCTCCGCTGAGCGCAGAGTTGTTCCAGGGTCCAATGGTTCCATCGACGTCCTTGAAGTGCGGCTCATATTGTTGGCTAAAGTTCGCCGCAACGGGGACGACGACGACGTTTCCGTTGAACATCGCTCCGAAAGCAACTGCCAGGACATTCGCCAATAAAGCCATCAGACACACGGCGCTCAGCTTGAAGTGCCGATGGAAAGCCGCTTTGGCTATCACAAGCTGTGGTGGCAATGTCAAATAGCTTATCCTAATAGATCTTTGTGCGGTCCTGCTGCCTTTACGCATATCCTCATAAGGCTGCATCAAGCACATAAAACGATTGAGCATGACCCAGACGGGCTCTATGAGCGTTGCGATGACGATCGGAACGTAGTTTTCCAGCAGCTGGCGCACGAAGCGATTGGGTGAGGGTAAAGCCAGACCGTACTGTCGTCCCGCCAGGTACAGGTAGGTGAGTACAATGACGAAGATGAGCAGAACCATGGTCAAGCCCGCTCCAGTCCAAGCAGAGAACTCCCAGGACGTAGCTGTCTTCGGAGTGATGGATCCGCGGCTGTCAGTGGCGCCGGCAGCGGTATTTGCAGATACTACGCCTCCCGAACTCGGAAGAAGTCGGAGACCGCACTTATTGTCGACCCGTTCCAAGTGGAAAACCTTTCCTCGCAATGTGGCATTCACGTCGTCCTCGTCGTCCGGCTTAGCTGTGGTAAAAAGCTTTAACATTGCAGGATCGCAAGCAGCAAGCGCCATCAAGGCCGCGATGGAGCTCGGATCCTGCGTCAAACTTATAGGCTGGCGGCACTGAACTAGCAGCAGAGCAAGAGCCAGTGCTCCCACCGTTATAAGCAGACCTTCAACAGCATAGGTGAAGCCGGGCACCATGTACACGGCCTGCGTGGCGTACGATCTCGTGCCGCTCGTTGTCTCAGCGCCGTCAAAGTCTGCTTCCAGAACGTCTACCATGTATCGAGCGAACAGGAGCCGATACGCAGCCTCGTAAGACTGCTGCAGGTCAGCAGGGTCCAGATACTCCTCGAGTGGTCGCTGATATGCACCTATAGCCAGACCGGTCATCATCGACAGGTCCACCCATTGCATGGTGATGGGCAAGGAAGCCATCTGCTCCTTCTGATCAGGCCAGCGGGACGAGGGGATGTCGCCGCGTACTGGTTGTTGCTCAGTAGCCGAGTTCATCTGCCATTCGAGCCTCAGGGGATTGTAAAGATCTGGTGGGAGTGATTGCTTGCTGCCAAGGGCGGTGGTATTGAAGATACTGTGGTCTTGTTGTCGAATGATCGCCGTGACATTTTGCTGATAGTAAGTCGGCTCGCAGAAGAGTATAGTGGGTGCCTTGGCGGAATCATTCGCATGGCGCTTGTTCTGTGCAAAGATCGCCATGAAGACATTCGATGCGTTCGCCGGACAGTATTGTGACATGTAGTAGCTCGCGAGCCCATCATGATTCTCGTATCCTGCATACAGTGCAGAATATTCTTGAACACCCTGCCCTGTCTCGTCGACCGTATCGTCGCCTGTCGGTCCGTAGGGGTATGTGACTTTGCAGCCGTGGGAGCTGGTATAAAACAGTACATCAGAAGTCCCGTAAGAAGACGTCATTTTCTCGGACTTGAGCATGGCAGGCTCACAAGTAACATCAACGCTGTAGAGCGTGGTCATCCCGGCCCATGTCTCATCATCTTGCTGTTCCGCGGGTCCTCCAAGCTGGAAGGGAGCAATAACTGCATCGCGCGACATGTATGGAGGCAAGCGCTCCTGAAGCCACGCAATGCTGTAAACCGAGTACGTATAGTTGGAGGTGACCTGACCCGTTTGCTGGGCAGTTGTCAGGTATCTCGTCGATCGTAGCATCGGCTCTGCTGAGACCTTAGTCACGGTACCGGTCGCGAAGATAGCTCCCTGCAGTGGCACGATCGCCCACGAGACGAGTACCAGCGCTGTTGAACCGATGAAAACTGGCCAGTGGCGACGCCGTAAAGACTTCCATGGGACAGTGGCTAGGAAGTCGAATGGGTAATCGAGTAAAAGACTGTCTTCGGCTTTTGCACCACCCGGCTTCGACAGCTGCCTGAATGGCTCAACTCTCTTCGTATCCAGATCGATCCAACTCCATAGAGGCTGTAAATCACTGATATTGCGGTGGGGAGGTAGAGGTACAGGGACGACTGGTATATTGGGAGGCTACCGATGTTGGAGGCAAACAGTAGGCCGTCATCTCGGTGGCTCCGAGACAGCAGGGTCTGCAGAAGAGCGACCAGTCCAAAGGTCACTACTGCAATCGCGACCAGGAATGGAGTCCTGAGACTGATCGGTCGCCACGCGCGCCTCCTGCTGGAAAGCTCGTCACCGCCGGCGTTTTCCAGTGCCAGCGCCACCTTGTCAGCCTCATCCTTCCTCAGCTGTAAAGATCTTGCTCGGGAGTTGGAATATCCGCTTGGCATCTGGTTGTCGTCGGGAGAAAATGAGCCCCTAGCGTTTGGATAGCAGTGGAGTGCAAAACAATGTGACCCGGATACCTGAAGAGTGAAGAGCAAAGAAAGACTGATACTGGAACCATCTCGGAGGCTGCGTACCACTTACATCCCACAGCCTGCCGTGCGGCACAGTGGATTGGCGCTCTTTAAGCGCCAGGGGCAAGAAGCCATACCAGCGAACGACCGGAAGCTCAGGCCGGCTTCCGATGACTTTTGCGTATTCTGGACGACAGCATGGGGCTTAGATACATCGACTCCTTAGTTGCTGTCATGCCATGGGTGCAGTAGTCGGTTGTGCGTGCCTCGGATGCAACGTTGGGCAGAGCGACAAGGACGTTCTCATCCGGTCTCTCGCGTATGTTCAACCGGTGGCCCAGGCGCCGCGAACATAGGTACGCACTCGCGATGGATTCGGTGATGGTCGATGGTACGGAGTACGCTTGACGAGAGGACTGAGGAAGAGGGCTTTAGACGCCACCTCTTACTCAGCCTTCGCTCATGTCCTTATCAAAGCTTTAGCTCATACTGCTCCGAGGAACGCATCATGCCCGCGATGAAGCTTCGCTCTCAACGAGCATCGCCTCCCGCGAGCACAAACGCAGCTCCGCCGTGTCAGCCATGTCCCCTCCCAAACCCCTTGAGGGCGACGCCTTCCGCGACGCATCCAGTTCCGGCCCACGCGCAACGCCCGGCATACTTAACGGCGGCGTCTTCTCCATCTACGGTGACATCCCCATCGACGCGCCGCCCGAAGCCGTCTACGACGCGATCCTCGACATCGACAAGTGGAAAGACTGGAGCACCTTTGTGTCGGAGGTGGAGATCACCAGCCACCCGCATTCCCACCTGAAGAACTTGAAAATGATGGAGGGCACGAACATGATCTTCCACGTGAATCTGACGGACACGGAGAAGACGACGAGCAGGGAGGTATGTGCCCATATTGGGAAGCTGAGGACGCTTGCGGACCATGAACACTCCCATGCTCTCACGCACATCCGGTGGGACTTGCATAATGCGACGAGTATGCTGCCTGGCTACCTGCTCAAAGCCCAGAGGGTGAATGAGATCGAGGATCTGGGTGGTGGGAAGACGATGTATCGGACCTGGGAGACGTTCGCTGGATGGACTGCGGGACACCACAAGAAGCGGTACGAGGAGACTCTTAAAGATCGGTTTCAGGACTGGTGTAGAGACCTGAAGAAGTATGTCGAGGCGAAGCACGCTAAACAGGATGTAACCACGCCGGCGACAAGTGCTGAATAGAACAATCCGCCGATTCCCAACATGTTGCTATGAGGTTCAGCTGACAGTCCACGTCCCTCCGTCGCCTGTCTTCTTCATCCTTATCGTTCTGCCAGCTCTAGCGCCCGTCGGCTTACCATCATCAACCGCAAATACTCCGTTGACCATTACAGCACAAATCCCAGCAGCAGCCTGCTTCGGCTCCGCAAACGTCGCTCGATCCCGTATAGCATCAGCATCAAACAGCACAAGATCCGCCCGAAACCCTTCCTTCACCAACCCCCGATCCCGCATCCTCACAACCTCCGCCGGCCTCCCCGTCAAATGATTCACAGCCTCCTCCAACCCGCCCGCAAAGATCGTCTTGGGCTCCACCGCCTCGAACTCCTCCGCTGGCCCATCCTCAACGTTCGCCTTAGCGGCATAGATATTCCTCGACTTCCCCTCCGGCAGATCCCTCCCATAATGCCCCAAGTACCGCGGAAACGTGCCCCAGCCCCTCGGATGCGGCTTCGTGCTCGTCAGGATCCCGTCGCTGCCGCCCGTGTGTCGGGGATGACGCATAATCTTTCGCACGTTACCCTCGTTGCCCATATGCTGCAGGATCGTGGAGCTGAAGTCGTCTTCCTTGAGCAACCAGATGAAGGTGTCGAAACCGTCTTGACCTCGCTCGGACGCGATCTGGCTGATGCGTTTGCCGACGCAGGCTTCAGCCAGGTCGTTTTTCATGACGCCGCCGATCTCGATGCGGTCCCAGTCCAGCGTGCAGCCGTGGCAGCCGTCCGTGCCTTCGACGAGACATTGATGTTTGATCTTCTCCAGCTTAGCATGGTCATTGAGTACGGCAAGCTTGTCCGTTGCGCTTGACACCCAGCTCGGTAGTAGGGAGCCCAGCGTAGTCGATCCCGGCAGGTAAGGGTACGTGTCCATGCTGATCTCAAGGCCCTCCGCAACCGCCTCGTCGATCATCTTGAGCAGCTCATCAGCCCGTCCGGCGTTCTCCGGAAAGTTAAGCGTGGCGTGCGTCAGATGCAGTCGTACACCTGTCTGCCGCGCCAGCTGAATCATCTCGGTGTAGGCCTCTATCGCGCCTTTGCCGTACGAGCGGTGATGCGGGCAGTAGTAGGCTCCATACTTGACAAGCACCTCGCAGAGCGAAGCTAGCTCATCGAAGGACGCGAAGTTGCCGGGTACGTAGGTCAGCCCGGATGACATCCCAACAGCACCTTGCTCGAGTGACAAGGCGAGTATCTCCTTCATACGCTCGAGCTCCTCCGGTGTCGCTGCACGGCTTTCATAGCCCATCGTCAGGATGCGTAGATTGCCCTGCGGAACCAGAAAAGCAGCATTGGTAGCTATACCCTTGCCGTCTAGGCCCTTATCGAGAACATCCAAATACTCACCCACAGTCCGCCAGCGATGGAAAAAGTCCTTAGGCTCCTTGGGGTTACCATTCCAACCCGCGATCTGCTTCCGTATCCGAGCCATCGCCGCATCGTCCGTAGGAGCATAGCTGATGCCGTCCTGGCCGATGATCTCCGTCGTCACTCCCTGCGTGATTTTCGCGAGATGTTCTGGGGTGTGCAGGAGTGACAGGTCGGAGTGGGCGTGCATGTCGATGAAGCCCGGGCAGAGGGACCAGCGGCCATTTTCGCAGTCTATTACCCTGATACTGGGTTCGAGGTGCCTTTCCAGGGCGTTGGCGAGTGCGGTGGGTTCGGTGATTGTCTGGATGGAGCCTTGACGTACGACCACGCTGGCGATATAGCGTGGAGTCTTGCCAGAGCCGTCAAATATGGTGGCATTGTGGAAAAGTACGTCGCCTGCCTGAAGCGTGACCATTCCAATGTCTCCCCGGCCAGTATTCACTCGGTGTAAGCGTGCCTTCTCTTCGGTACTGCTGAACTGATTAGGGCATCTGTTGAAGTGAGTTCGGCTACCACGTTACACCCATCCCCATGCAACTTGTGGGAGTGGTCCTAGAGTTAGAAAGACCGTAAGTTTGAAGTCATCCAATGCATTCGGCGCATCTGATAGGGCAAGAGGAGGAGACTGCTTGGCCTACGAAGCTCTGTACCTGTACCTCGCGGTGTGTTCTCAGGAGCCTTTCTTGATATAGCGGTTCCCAATTACTGACGAGGAATGTAGAGCAAAATTCTCTGGCGCTTCGCATTGCGTATCATCAGATGCATGTGATGATGGGCAAAGAAAGTGTGACCGGCACGAAAGAAAGCTCAAAGACCAGCATGTGCCGCAAGACATCAGGCGCTTGGGCCTTGGAACGATGAAATGTTTCCAATCATCAACGGCAGGCACGCTTCTCTGCCGCTCATCTCACATAGCGATGAGCATTACGGAGCCTCGACAATATAAGTCAAAGAGGACCTGGGCATCAAGGCCAAGAACACCCCAGGAAGTAGTCCACGCTTGGGCGGAGCCGTATCGACCAAAATCAAGGACGCGGGCCGGCTGTGTAAGGAGAAGTGAACTCTCAGAATTTGAGTAGCTGTGGGCTCATCTGCGATCCGCCGAAGCTATCTCATCTGCGACGGAACCTTCGCGGCGCAGACAATATGCTGCCTCAGCAATCGCTCTCGCACAGCACACCGTCCCCAAGCAACCTCCTGCCTCTCTAGTTCTCGTGCAGCGCCTCCGCGAACACCGAGTCTTTCGCCTCCGGCTTTCCTGAGTCGGCCTTCACGTGCCCAAGCCTCTCCTTCGAATACGCCGCCGCGTACGGGTTGAGGCGCAGCAGCACCTGCTTGTTCTTCAGCGGGTTCTTCTTCTGCACCACACCACGCTTGCTGATCGCGCCGCCCTTGACCGGACGCAGCACACTCTGCACCTCCGAGCTGTTGATCAGCTTGGCGAGATCCGGCTGCGAGACCAAGTTCGACGGGAGCAGGAAGTCGCGCTTCAGCTCGCTGGGCTCGGTGGTGCTACCGTAAACGGTGTCGAGCGCGGCGAAAGCGGAGGACGTCCAGATCACGAAGCGCCCGAGGTGGCCTCCGGGGGCGAGCTGAAGCAGGTTGAGAGCGTAGACGGGGCAGGTCTCAACGCCGGGAACGTTGCGGAAGGCGAGCACGAGGTCCTTGCCGTCTTTCTCGGGCTCGTAGACGACGAGGGGACCGCGGCGCTGCTTGTGGCGGCGGCCGCGGAGCTTGCCTTTGCCGGCGCGCAGCTTGCGGGAGTCCTTGACCTTCTCGAGCTCCTGGGCGGCACCGACAGCGGTGAGAAGAGCGACGGCTTGAGAGGTCTTCTTGATGGCGCCGTCGGCGAATGCGGTGGAGGAGACGACGAGCGGGACCTCGGGGACGGTGTTGATGTGGTGACCACGAGCCATGAGCAGTGCGGCGGAGGAAGAAGCGGCGATGGCGGATGCGGTGGCAAAGCGCTTCTGGCCGAGGTTGATCTTCTGGTGCCACTTGCGCCAGACTTTGGTGGGAGCGAACATGCGACCGGAGCGGCACTGGTTACCGAAGGCGGCTTGACCGGCGCGGTGAGTACCGCCACCGGAGACACGAGGAATACGGGCGACGGCGCGGCCTGGACAAGTATCAGTGTGTGATTCTATAGCCTCTGTGTTGTATGACAATGCCACTGTTCCGTCCTCTTCCACTCGTATATGTTCACGTACCAGTACCCCAAGATTCGGCACTCGTCTGGTGACCCGCCTTCTCGCTCACGGCGTACGGCTGCCTCCTGTTCTTCGCCATGCCGGTGTGCACAGTCCTGCAGTTGCATTAGCCTGCCATCCACTCCTTCTGAGCTCATTGCTCGCTGAAGGCTTCGTACTGGACGATATCCGGGCGGATGGGAGCGCGAAAGACCTTAGGGAGGGGATGGCTGTCGGACGTGGCAGCGCCATCTGCGCCATGGATGGTGACGGTCGGCTGGCTCATCGTTGCGATGTTGATGCTGCCGGTTAGTGCAAGGGTTGTCGTCGATATCGCAAGCTTCAATGTTGAAGTCGCGCTTTTCGAGGTGCCAAGAGTGCGCAGTGGGATAGACGCATACATGCCTGAGGCATGAAAGTGTACCTCACGCTCCATGTTGCTCTTGCCCTCACTATTCCACCACACTGCGTCTGCATAACCAGCAACATACTAACCGCTTGCCGAGTTACGTACGCTGAGTGTGAGCAAGAGATTGTGCCATGCAAGAAAGACTGTGAGCCGAGAGGCGGCGACGCGGAGACGCAAGGTACTACGCTTGTCTCCCACAGGCACCCGGGCTGCTGCTTGACATCCCACCCGACACCGAACATGGCATCACCTCCATATAGCAGCGCGACCTCACCACAACCAGCTTCATCTCTCGCCCTCCCACGGCAACGACCAACGCTAGCCCTCCCGACCAACGTTAAAGCCCGCAAACCCTCCATAGCCAGCGCAACATCGTCCGCGCATCCTCTCCGTCAAACCTCCTTCCCACCACCCGACAGCCTCGAAGCGCAACACCGATTCGCCGAGGACCGCACCCTCGTCCAATACTCCCCTTCTGCAGACGGCTCACTCGACGACTTTAGCGACGACAACGACATCCGCTCCGCCATCAGCGGCCCAGTCGCCGCGGACGATGGCACGTCACGGAAACGTAAGCGACCTGGCGAGAAGCGAGCTCGAGGCAGACCATCCACCAAGCCTGCCGGTGGACGTGGCGCACGAGGTTCAGTCAACGGCGACGACACCCGCTCCCAACG
>NAJQ01000673.1:0-11250 GCA_005059865.1 Friedmanniomyces simplex
ACCCGGACGTTGTGGACGAGATGTTCATCTCAGGCCTGAAAGTCATGCCCGCCTCCTTCCGCTCCGGGCTGGCCCCGTACGGGTTGTGGTTCTCCCAGCGCCTGGAGAGCTGCATCCCCTTGCCTCTGATCCGATGGGCAATGGATGGCGCGGACTTGCGGCGTGTCGACCTCTCTCGCGTCACGATGCCCCTTTGTCGCGCGATGATGTCGCCTATCACGGCCGAGAGTACGGATGGCGAATGGGCGCGGCCCTGGGTGACGAGGACGTGCATCATCTCCGCCGGCAAAGCAGGGATCGTGCCTTCTGCTGATCACGAGGATGATGCGATCAAGTATCGCGATATTGGGCGGAAAGGAAATGCGGAGACGGTGGCATTCACGCATCCGCTTATGCGGCATCCGTGGAATAAGCAGGATCCGGAGTTGTTCGCTCGGGCTGCCAAATGTTGGTTTGAGAGGCAGCCTTTGCCGGAGGGTTTCGTTGAGCTGTAACCCGTGTGTCTATGTTACCTCCACGACCGTCACGATTTGAACCGTGGGAAGAAGTCTCTACCACGGCGATCACCCAGAGCGACCATTGATGAGTAGATCCGGCACGCAGTCAGACTTTTACGCACCGCGTCGTCAGCCCTGCACGCGGCTGGTCGTATATCCTTCGCAAACCACCTCTCCACGCGTGGAATAGAGTATCAAGTAATATCACCATGGATTTGCCCAGCTGCATGAAACCGTCGAGAAAGCACGATCAGGTGGCGTGGCGCATCTTTCGTGTTTCTGGGTTCCGTCATTGTTGGCATTGACGTCAAGTCGTCGATCTCCGACCGCAACCTCCTACCATCTCCCTCACCTCAATTGGTCCTACCTTCACAATCCTGCTCTTCATCGCGCTCGCTCTTCTGTCTCCCTATAAACTTGTCTGGCACGCCATGCCTCGTGTCAAACGCCCACTGACAGAAGTGGACCCCAACATCGATCATGAAGGCGATGCCAATAAACGCCTCGCGGCCGTGTTGGACGCGCGAAAGAGCGAGAAGAACGTGAGAAGCGACGCCATCCAGTCTGATGAGTGTCAGTGCTGATTCTTGTATAGCCAAGTCCTAATGTACGATGTTGAGCTTCCGTAGATCCGCCCCGGTCAAAGAAGCTCCAGTCCCCAACAGCTTGGGACACAGATGGTAGCTCTGAACGCGAAAGAGCGGAACGAATACATATGTATAGACCAACCGTTCTGGGAGTTCAAGGAAGAGCACCAGGCATTGGATGAATTCAGAGGCGATGCGAACCCGCCTCGCAAGCTCCGACAAGCCTGGATCAAGGAGTCCGAAAGAGCTTCCACTGGCCGTAAGTGGGCCAAGTCAGCGATTGAATGCCCGGGCTGGAATGGGGTGATGATGAAGGAGGCATGGGTCCAGTTCGATCTCCTGCGGAGGAAGTCGTCGTATTGCGATCCCTTCTACTTCCCGACATTGGACTTTTACAGTCATTACCATAATTGGGGCATCAATGACTTGCTGGACAGTCAGGTGGGTGATGCTTGACCATCCTCACCAATCACATTGGACATTAACGCCTTGCCGCAGATGGTTGCTTTCGATGCTGCGTACGTGAGGAATGACCTCGATCAGATGTGGTGCGTCGTGACAGCCATTGCACATTGGCTCAGTTCCGAAGAGGGTTCCTTTGGTAAGGCCGTCGTGGTGACTCTCATCGGAACCGACGACGGCGATGGTGTTTGCGAGCGCGTGAGAGTCGCTGGAGGCATGTCCCTCACGGCTTTGGACGCTGTCGACTACGCTGGGGAGATGAAAGCCACATCACGCTTCCGGGATCTCGGACTCGTCATATCTCTGTGGTTGAACTGGTTGTGGGGCCTCGAGAAGTATGGTGTCGGCGACGATGGGGAGTGCGAATGGCGCAAGAGTGTGGTTGCATACGCCAAGAAGGCTCACCCGACCTTGCGAAAGTTGGCGCTGGAAATGACTGCCGCAAGGCTGTTACGTCGTACAAGAACGTCAAAGCGCTGAAGCGCAGTGGTGCGAAGCCTGGCAGGTGGGAGTGGCCCAAGACAGTATGTCATCATGCTCCATACCTGGACCGTGATACAGTCTAACCGGCATGTGTAGTTTGCGTCCCTGAGGGGAGGCGACGAAGAATTCGGCGAAGGTGAGCATTACGACATCACGAAGCTCAGTCGCGAGGAGAGTGCTGGAATGTCGGACGACGGCAAGGACCCCCTCGGTGATGTCCCGGAGGAGCATCTCCTGAACAGTCCACTCTTGTTTCGGTGAAGGCGTGGCCGCGTTCAAGATCGATGATAGAGTGAACACTTCAGCCGCTACAGGTTGGGGCTTGAGGCCTGTGTCCATCGAGGGACACTGGACCTCACGTCTTTTCGTCCCGATACTGTCGTGGGATATGGCCTGTCAGAGTGATGAATGGAAGTTATGGTGAGCTGGTGGAAGCCAACTTCGCCGTGCGAGCACAACGAGGGATCCCACAATTTTCGAGTCCGTTTGTACCATAGGCGTTTAGACTATACTGCTATTGCTCCCACTGATTGCTTTGGAGATGGTATTGTCTGGTCTTTCGTTGTTTTGTCCAAGCCTGTGCCAGCCAACGAAACTTTGCGCCACTGCATCATTCCAGGAACGAACTTCCCCGGATCTCACCCGTCCGATCGGTAGGCCCGATCGATCATCGAATGCGCTCCAATGAGCAGATGGCGAAGGGAGAGTTAGAGCCTACCTGTACCCTTTCCTCTCCAACACACATCCTTTGACATCTGAACATTCCACGCCCAAGATGCCGCAGCCTCGAGTACTGTACTGGTTCCGGACCGACCTGCGACTGCACGACTCTCCCGCGCTCAAAGCCGCATTGGATCTTAAGCCGGAGGTGCTGTACCCGATCTGGTGCTGGGACAGTAAGTGAATGGAAGAGATACGCAGGAGGGACAATCGCTAACCACGCCCAGGCCACTACGTCTACCGCGCCCGAGTCGGCAACAACCGCTGGCAGTTCCAGATCGATTGCATGAACGATGTTTCGAGCACCATTACCAAGCTGAACGACAAGAGCAAGCTGTTCGTGCTGCGGGAGCCGGCGGTCACCCTGTTGCCGAAGCTGTTCAAAGCATGGAAGATCACGCATCTGGTGTTCGAGAAAGATACGGATGCCTACGCGAAAGAGCGAGATGAGCAGGTCACGGCCTCGGCGGAAAAGGCGGGCGTGAAGGTCATCGTTGGGCCCCAGAGTAGAACGCTATGGGATAGTGACGAGGTGCTGAAAGCGCACGGTGGGAAGCCGACGATGAGCATCACGCAGCTTCAAGCCGCGGGGGCGAAAGTCGGCGCAATAGCTCGTCCGATTGAGACTCCAAAGGGCTTACCTGGTCCCGGCGACGTGAGTTTGGATTTTGACCAGGAACGTCCAGATGGCAAGCCTGATATCAATGAGAAGTATCGGGAGTCGGACGAAGGGACGTACAGCTCTGGTATCGCGGGACCCGAGAGCAACTACTCCGTGCCTACGCTCGAGGAGCTAGGGATGAGACCCGCCACTACACCTCACCGTGGCGGCGAGAGCGTGATACTCGACAAGCTCGAGAAGATCCTCGCAGATGAAGAGTACACCGGCACGTTCGAGAAACCAAAGACCTCTCCCGCCGCTTTCGAGCCGCAGTCGACGTTCCTGACCTCGCCGTATCTACATTTTGGCGCTTTGAGTGCTCGCTATTTCTACCACCGAGTCGAGGACATTGTCGAAAAGCGGCGCAAAGAGAAGAAGGCCGTATCGGTCCCCCCTACCAGCTTGACGGGCCAGCTGTTGTTCAGAGACATGTACTTCGTTGCCCAGGCCGCCATGGGTTACTCCTTCGGACAGACATACAACAACAGCCACTGCCGCTTCATTCCCTGGCACTTACCTAGCAAAGTCGACTTGAAGACTGGACTCATCACGGGCGAATACGAAGTAGACGACGAAGCCAAAGAAAAAGAGTTCCAGCGCTGGCGAGAAGGCAAAACAGGGTTTCCCTGGATCGACGCCATCATGCGCCAGCTGAAACACGAAGGCTGGATACACCATCTCGCCCGGCACGCCGTAGCCTGCTTCCTGACGCGCGGAGGCTGCTATATCAGCTGGGAGCGCGGCGCGGAAGTCTTCGAAGAGTGGCTGGTCGATCACGAGGCCGCGTGCAACATCGGCAACTGGCAGTGGTTATCGTGTACAGCCTTCTACTCGCAATTCTACCGCTGCTACAGCCCCGTGGCGTTCGGCAAGAAGTGGGATGATAACGGGGAGTTGATCCGGAAGTACGTGCCAGAATTGAGGGATATGCCGAAGAAGTACATCTATGAGCCTCATAAGGCGCCGCTACAGGACCAGAAGAAAGCCGGGGTCGTTATCAAGGGCGACGGGAGTGAAGGGGAGGTTGATGGCGTGCCGGTGTATCCGAAACCGATGTTCGATTTTAATACGCAGAGGGAGATCTGCATACAGGGTATCAAGAATGCGTATCGCGTTGGTTTGCACGGTAACGACCCGAAAGTGCTGGATGGTTCGTGGAAAGAGCTCTTCTCCGATGATGCCGCAGGACCGACGGAGGGTAAGGTGGGTGGGCCGGGTGGTATGCTGGGCTTCGAAGATGCAGAGGGGACTGATGGACACCACGAGGAGTCCGCGACACCCAAGAGAAGCTCCAGGCGAAACGTCCCAAAGGTGTCTCCGGAAGCTTCCCGCAAGGGTCACAAGCGTGAGCATAGCCAAGGCACCCTTGACGGTGCGTTCGGAAAGAAAGCCAAGTCTTGAACAGTGCTCCGAAGCAAAAGTTGGAAACATTATGGTGTATCCTCCGAGGAGCACAAACACCGTCAAGCGGGCCATCCTTCACGATATGCGTCCGGCTACAGTCGCAGGGATTTGGACAGTTCCGGTCGGGTCGTCAACAGCAAGTTTTCCAAGACCACCCGCCACGAATCGTGCCCCCCGATCGCGAAGTCTCCTTCAGGACAGGGCTGGCTGCTTGGCCCGGGATCGCAGTGCTCCAAGGGTCTGGATAGCCAGGGATGATCTTGTCACATACTGGCATACCGGGCATCCCGTACCGTGGCTCAGAAGGGACGCGCGGACTGCCGCTGCGACACACTGCACGCTTGCTGCTGCTACCCCGTGGCGGTACTCCAGTACATGCACTGCCCATGGTCCCCAGACGGAGAAGGCTCGAAATAGCCGCGGAAGCCGCACGCTCAATGTCGTGCCGGGCAATGTCGATGATCAATCGCAAAGAAGCGTAGACGTGTGATTGGCGATCTCCGGTCTGACGACTGCAACTTCTCGTCCGCAAGTCACCTGAGCCGCTCATGACGTCTCTTTCTTGAGCGCTTCGTGCGTGCTACCGGTTACCATCAGCGGCTCGGACATAAGAGGTTCCTCCATCCTCCTCCCCCTTTGCATCCGACAGCCGGGTCCTCTGGAGCCAATGCGTAGTATCGCTTTCCAGCTCCACTAACCCAGCAGGAGGCTCCAGCTTCTCGCTGCCATAGCCAAGACTATAAGCGGCAGGAAGATCGAAATCCATAGCCGGTAGCTCCACGGGCATCGTCGCCTCATCGCCAGGCAGCTCAGCAACACTGTACTTCGCATCCTCCCTTGCGGGCAGCTCAGGCACACCACTCGGCCCTTCCGCAGCCATCTCACTGATCTGCTCCAAGAAACTCGTCGGCTGGCCTTCCTGATCCAGCTTCGTCACGACGATGACGAACTTCCTGTCCTCGCGTTTCCGGTCCCGCTCTTCACCCCTCGAGTACAGTCTCGTAGGCTTCCGGAATGTCCCGCCTCCCCTCCCGTCCTCCTTCTTCCTCGCCGACTCGCTGAGCTCCAGATGCACGAAGAGCCCGCGTTCCCGGAAGTACGTGTCGTTCCACTGCTGTAGCGTGTCGCCCAAGCCGCCGGCGGAGGTGTTCGTCATGCCTGCTTTGACCTTCTGCTCCTGCAAGGAGCGATTCATGGTCCTGTAAGTAATTAGTGCCCCGAAGATTGCGTAACCACTGGTAGGCGGTCTACTCACCTCCCCACAAAAACCGAGGTGACAATCGCCCCCGTACACGCCGTCGCCGTAGCCGCAGCCCACATCTTCGCATGGTCGCCCGCGCTAAACTTGGTCGTCCCCACGACCTGGTGCGTGAACTGATCCCAAAGATCCGGTCTAACATTCAAGTCGAAGAGTGCGGGATGGTACGAGAAACCACTTTTCAGATCGGTGCCCTTCGTGCGGATTTTGATGGCGTTGCTGTCGTGGGAGACGAAAGAGCTGGAGTCCGAGGTGGCGCTTGTCAGGCGATCGGAGTCTTGCGAGTAGATTGAGGACGGGGTTGCGGGTGGTGCGTCTCGACGGGGCGAGTATGGCGGCGGTCCTGAGGAGCGCTCGCTCGCGGATCGACTGCGGCCTTTTTGTACTTCATTGCTTGGTGGCACGAGTGTCAGTGATGCCCCTCCCGGCCGTACTGGGCTCGCGATCTCCCTGGATGCTGTCGGGGGTGCTGGTGTGTTGTGCCCTTCAAGTTGCGCCCCGCTTGCACCAGGACTGCTGGCGCTGGGGCTGGCAACGTCGAGGCTATTTGGGTCCTCATATTTGATCTCCGTCCCAGAGCGCTGAATGCCAGCCTTCCCATCCTGAAGCGTCCTCGCGGTCTGGTGGGCGAAAGCTCGCTTTGCGACGTCGCTGTCTCCGACCGATAATAAACCCTGCCTCCCTTCTTTCTTCTTCGCCCTCTCCTCCGTGACTTTGCGGCCATACGCGATGGCAGCTGTAGCCAGCAACATTTTGCAAGGCGTGCTTGCTGGGGGGGGGGGAAGTACAGAATGGCGAACGAGGGAGAGGAGCAAGAAGAAGAAGAAGGGGGGTAAAGAGAACGGAGGTATGACGAGGACTAAGCACCCTGTTCACCGAGTCGCAACATATACCCTGTTGGTCATTAGCGATCGGCACATACCAGGGCTGAGTGCAGCTGCACATGTGCCACAACTGCGACATCGCGGGCATGATGGAGACCGTCCCGGTGCGGAAGCAGTGCTCGAATAACAGTCTTGGGTGCTCGCCTCGCTGCCCTCGCATACTTCGCAATGGTTGCCGCGGGCGATGCGCATTGCCCTCGCAGCGCCACGTTGATGTGCCTTCTGGCGGAGGGTTGGTTTTGGTAGAGAATGTTGGAAAGAGGGGCTAGCGGAGACAGTGCAGGGGAACTCCGAATCCTTCCAATGTACGGCGAACGGAACTGACTCGAGGCACATCTCTGCATATAGATCCTTAACCAACACCTCTCTACTGCTTCCATTCTCATGTCATTATTCGGTCCGAAATTACCGAAGGTAGTAGACACATCTAGGTAAACAACTCTCTCGTTTTGAGTGTTGTGAGCAGTATGTAACGCCCCCATCCATGAAAACGCAGCAGGCGCGAAGAGTGAAGCCGATGGAGCCACAGAGCGCAACGCCCCCCTTCCCATTCCAGCCCTTCATAGAGCGAGTTTATCAGCTCATTCCTCTCCCGAACGCCTCAACACCCTCAGCAGACTCCCACCGCCGACCAGCCGACCTGTCGAGTTGCAGGGCCTCGCCTAAGCACTCGGTAAAGTCGGGTACGAGACCTCACTGCCCTCGACCTTAGGCTTCACCTCCGTCTCAGACGCAATCCTCGCGTGCACCATCTTGGCAATCTCCGTCTGCGCTCGAGCCCCGTCCTCGCTCGCCCCCGACGTGGCCTCACTCCCCTCCTCCCCGCCCTCGAAGTCACCATGGCTGAGCCGCTCGGAGATCCACTTGCGCAGGCTCTCGATCGTGCGGATATTCTCCACCCAGTCCTCCTGCCGCTTATCGGCGTCCTCTGAACGTGCCGCGGGGGTGGACGCATTATCCGACGAGTCCTCGCCGCGGAGCGCAGGGTCGATGCTGCTGTTGCCCTTGCTCTTATCGCGCTTGGCATCGCCGGCCTTGGGCGTCTTGGCGCCGTCGTCTGCGTCGGCCATCTCGGTGTCCTGGCCAGGGGCTTGACGCTGAAGACGTCCGCCGCTATAGCGACGCCCGTCGAGACCTTCGAAGCCTGAAGCGAGACCGGAAGCAGGCGCAGAGGTGGTGACGGGGTACCCAGAGCCTAGATCAGACATGCCGGTGACGGCCGGGAGGCTTGGATACATGGCACTGCTATTGCCCAAGCTACCCCTGCCGTGACTGCTCATTGGTGACTGGCCGGAGCTGCTGTAGGAGGACACTGACGCTGGAGTCAGGGCTGGCGTGTCCATGGCGGAGGTGGACGCGGTTAGTCCGGGTATGGTGGCCGCAGTCATCGCACCAAAGGTGCTTGCGCCCGTGGTCTGCTGGTAATTCGGTGGGCTGCCGCTCGACCGGGATTGAAACTGGTTGCCGAAGCCGAAGTCACCGTTATACTGGGCATGGATGCCAGGATGCTGGATGCCAGCCGCGGCCGAGTGGTTGCTCGTCTCATACACGGTCTGCTGCAGTTGCTCAAGGAAGCGGTCGATGTCCTGGAGGTCGTGTTTAGTGCGTGCGTTCGACATGGGCAACGCATAGCCTGTGTGCGCGAGCGTGCCCTGCAGACCGCCACCGCTGCCGCTGTCACCGTGGTTGAACGATTCCAGGAGGGTAGCAGCATTCAAGTTGCCGAAGCTACCGCCACTCCCGCCGGCATTACCGCCAGTAGGACCACTGTAGCCGGTGTTGTAGCCACCGCCGACTGGAAGAGGTAACGCTCCACCGGCACCAAGACGCTGACCGACGTCGTAATAGTCAGTTGGGTTGAGGGCGCGACGCTTGATGTCGCCCAGGAAGTCATTCAGAGCCTCGATGGCGCGGCGACGAGTATCTATGCTCTGCAGATCCTGCACAGCAGCGCTTTTAGGATAGCTGACGGAGCCGTACCCGCCATACTGGCCGTTCACGGCAGGCTGACCGTATGCGACGCCGTTGCCGTTGCTCGAGCCGAGGTTGTGCTGGTAGCCGCCGTATGGGCCGCCGTTCATGCCGTTGTCGTGGCTCGGGTAGAAGCTGGATTGGGCTATGAGAGAGAGTCAGCGAATGTAACAAAGCGGCCACGCAAAAGCGAGCCTGAGGCTACTCACACTTGCCGTTCGAAGTCATACCACCGTTGCCACCCATAGCGCCGCGGCCATTCGCGCTCTGACCGGGAGAGTTGGCCAGCACGCTGTCATCGGCGTGTGTCTTGACATGCTTCTTCAAGTCCTGCGGCCGCTTGAAGGACTTGCCGCAGAAATCGCATTTGTGCGGCTTGAGCGGGACGTGCACGCGGATGTGCGAGGTGATGTGGTCGCGCTTGACGGTGGTGGTGCGGCAGGCACCCCACTGGCAGGTGAGGTTGAGGTTGTTTGTGCTTTTGCGTCCGACATGGCGATCGCAGACGTGGTCCTATGCAGCCGCGGCCCTGTCAGCGAGGTGCTGGAGCGCGACGCGCGATGAAGCTTGGCGTGGACTTCACTTCATGTTTGGACTTACGTAGAGGGATTCCGGTGTATCCGTTCGCTCGCCGCAGCCTTGCCACTGGCAGGTCAGGTTGTCGACGCTGCTGGATGGTGTCGCGGACTGCAGCTGCACCGGCGGCGACTGTTGTTGTGCTGCTTGTTGTGCGGCGGTCGCTGCTTGTACAGCTTGCGCGACAGTCTGGGGCGTTTGGGCGTCCATAATTCCCTTGGCGATATGCCAAGTATTCTCGTTGATGCAGACAGCTTTCACAAGCAGAGCGCAAAGTAGAGCAGAGCAGCTCGAGATTAGTCGCTTACAAATGGGAGTGCTGAGCGGGTCGTGATGAGTAGCAGCCTGGGCGTTGGTGAATGCGGAGGCGCTGCTGTGTCAGAGGAAAGTTGGATGAGATTTCCGAGCACGGGGGGTACTCCGTGCTATAAACCCGCCGGGGCACCTCATGCAACTGGAACGCGAGTTGTGAGCGGAATGCCAAGTCTGGCAGCGGAAAACGGATTCAGCACTGCGCCTGCTATCTCGCTTGTGAGCGAAGTTTATCGCGTCTCCCTTTTGTTCTCTTCGGGAGCGCTGGTGGGGAGGCCGACCACCTGACCGCTTTGACTGGTCAGAATACCTCTCTCGCCTGTTCCTCCGCTGCAACAGCTGGCTTGGCAGTCTTGGCAGAACTTTGGCTGGCTAAATCGAGACCTTTGCGACCGGTATCCGATTGTATCATACTCACGTGACTACTTCCAGATGTGCGTTGGTAGCTCCGGAACATGTCAATCAGTCCCCAAAGGCACTCCACGTACTGACCAACTAACGTACTCGTCTGATCTGCTATCAAGACACAAGAGCGCGGATGCCGAATGACGCGAGGTCCCCAATCACCATCCCCCGGTGTGCTCCTTACACCTCTTGGCAAGGGCGCACGATTACGCAGCAGGCGTCGGAGCGGGCCAAGGGCGGCGTGGACGGCCAAGAGCGGCGTCTTGGAACTTCCACCCCTCTCTCGTGAATCGAGAAACATCGCTGCTACCGAGGCCAAGCCTCACCGCCAAGCCAAGACCATTCTTAGAAGAACCCTCTCTCCTCTCATGCTACCGGGGCGTACGGCGAAAGTGTCGCCTCTCAAACAACTAAACAGTACGAGACTGAGAGACCATCCATCTTCACGCCGGCCACATTTCAGCCACGTGGGGAACATATTACCTTGCTGAACAGTACCGGCAGAGTTCCAGCACCAAGCGGCCTACATACATAACGGCGGACGCTGTGTACATGTATTTAACAGTTTCAGCGTCCTCGTGAGCTCTGAACCGCGCCCGTAGCTACCTACCCATTCGCGCCCGCCTACGACACGATCTTGTAACGGAGGATGCAGGTCCGTAGCGAGAGAGCTCCGAAGATATGGTATCCCTAGGTACCCTTGTGAAGCACGGCAGGCTGAGTAGTTTGTTGTGGAAAATTAGGTATATCTAGGCCTTTCCGCACCTGTACACCACTCGAGAGTATCCATCTGTACCGCCCAACACACTCCACTCCCACTCACATCTCATACAAAAGACCACACAACGCAACCCGATCACCCCCCACACCCCCCCTAATACGGCGGCCTCCGCATCCCGGACACCTTCCTCACCCCGCCCTCATCCACCGCAATCCCCTCCAACAGCACACTCAAATCCTTCACCTGCGCCCTCCCCTTCCCTCCCGCCGGCGCCGACATCCCGCCAAACCCGTCCTCACTCCCCAGATC
>NAJQ01000674.1:0-16152 GCA_005059865.1 Friedmanniomyces simplex
TTCCAGATTTTCGACAATTGGTTCTCGAGCGTCTCCGAAAAGCCCGCCTTCATACCCGTCATACCTTGTGCGGCAAGGTCCATCAAACCGCTGATGTTGTTGACCCAGGAGAACACCGGCCTGTAGCCGACCTCGCCCGCAGCGGCAGCGATAGTCGCAGCGTCTCCACGAGCTTCCTGTATCGGCTTGCAGTCTATCACAAGCACTTTGTGGGCAGCTCGCTTGTGTTCCAGAGCATGGTCGATAACAAGCTCCCGTTTGCCGCTCCCTCGCGGGCCCTGGACAATAATGAATGTGTCGGCGGTTTCCATCAGCCACGACTGTATCTGCTCAATGTCGGATCTCCGGTCATCCCACACAACTTGCATGCCGCCCTCGTCGTTTTCCGATGCGTTCCGAAACTGTTGGACTTTGCTGATCAAGTCGTCGCTCTGGGTCTTGAACCAGCGGAAGACGACGTTGTCCTCGATGTGAAAGGCTCTGGTGATGTGAGCCCGGATGCTCAGTGTCCTGATCGGGTCGAACACTGCGACGGACAAACCAGCAATGAGAGCAGCAAGCGCCGGGATGACGATTCGCGGGTGATTGAGCAGCCAGTCCCTGACCCAACCTGCGCGCTGCTTCTTCTCGTACGTTAGGCGGAAAATGGTCCCCAGCTGACCGCCTCCCTGCGCTTCTGTGACGGTATAGCCGTGCAAGCAGTTCTTCGCCATGACTGCTTTCCCAATGCGTGAAAAATCCAGATATGCATATCGCGGTACAACCTTCGAGTCGGACGGCTGCGCCACGATGTCGGAGAGCTTGCCGTATGGCCTGAAGAAGCTGTAGAGCTGCTCCTGGCTGAGCTCGGCGGCTTCCTTGCCAGGCTGCGTTGGGAAGAACTCCACCTTCAGCCTCCGTGAAGGTAAACGGAAGAGATCCTCAATCCACGGCTTACCCAATACGAGGTTCGCCTTGACGCTGATGAAAGGGTTCCACCACGGGCGGACCTTGTTCTTCTGCAGATGCAGCCGAACCGCCTCCGCCACCGTCGCTGGGTCTGTAGCCCCGTCATGGTGGAACTTGACAAAAGCGCCGGCCTCGTTGATCCGGGGCAGGACCTCGACGATGTTGACCGGGCCCAAGCCGAGATTGCTGGCCTTGATCGCGTTCTGCACGACCTGCGAGGGAGACACGGCACCGACTCGCTCGAAGCGCTCCTGATCCGTCAAGACCGAGGACTTGCGCCGGTCGAACAGTACGAGCAATTTGTGCGGCCATCGCACGTTCAGGGGTAGCAGGTTGTTGAAGAATAGGATGCCTTCGCTGGGGGCTACGTTGATGTGTCCGGTATTCCCTTCTCCAGCCTCACCCGAGGCATACCGTCTCTGCCAGGAGCGGTTCAGCTGTAAAGGTGAGCACCTTGGTAGTGGCGAGGAGTACTTGGCGCGTAGCAGCAGTTGGCGCTGCAGCATGCTGGCTGGCGGGATGACCTGGCGGTGGGCCGACAAGTGTGGTGTCCGACTATACCATGATGGATATGATGCTGTATGTGTGTTGTCACAGAGCCTTTCCCTAAGATAGTACGCGGTTGATACATGTATACTTGATTGTCGTCGCAGCAGAAGTGGCGCGTGACTGCCTCCGTAGCTGACTAAGGAGGTGTGCGCCACACCCCGGCCAATATAACATCATCTAACTTCATGTATAAGGTAGCTGTTGTATACATTCACCTATCTTATACATGTACTGTTCACACGAAATTGGGAACGAAGCAAAACTGCACATCGACCGTTATCACCCCCGAACGAAAGCGGGAAATACCGGCGAACATATCTGTTCCGGCACAGCTTGCCACCGGAGCCTCTGCCGGTGCTGACCTCTTGAAGCCGGTCTCGTCCTACTTCTCCAACGGAGCGAACCATCGTGTATCAAGAAGAGTAGTAAATCTAAGCGCGCTCTCTCACCCCTACTTATTAGACTCGAACGTGACGCTCGACCATGGCTCCCCAGAAGACATACAAGCTGGTCACAGTCAACAACGTCCCCGAGCGAGCCAAGAAGATAGTCGGGAGGCTAGTCGAGGCCTTGAAAGACCAGTACACCATCGTTCACGCTGCGAATGCCGAGAGTGAGACCCCGTTCGCCACCTCCTATGACTCGCGTAACATACTTATCAATCTGCACAGGCCCCGAAGCAGCAAGACCAATCTTCGACGATATCGTCCCGGATGTAGTCGTACGTCTCCCCCGCTTGCGACTAGCACACACCCATATCCACGTATCTGACAAAGTCTGTAGTTCACCGCTTCCATGTGGACGCCCGAGCAAAGCTCCCACGTCTTCGCGCAAGCCAAGGAGGTGAACCCGGATTGCAAGACCCTGGCTATACCGCAAGGCCTGCAGGTCGACAAAGGCCCGGAGGCGGTAGTGGAGTGGATCTCGGAGAGGTTACCCGCGTTGCTTGAGAGCTGATGGAAGCTGGTGATGTGGCAGTCTCGTGCCGCGATTTGGATTTGATGTAGACGGCGTGAGGAAGATTGTGAAGGCATGTCGTACACTCTACTCATGTCCTAACCTCCTCGAGAATCCCAGTAGCAGCTCGCGTCTATACCTCCTGGCATGCCGGCGACAGAGAGTCTCAAATCCGAGCTCATCAACTCCGGCCCACTTCCTACAGCTTCCACGCTTCCGCCAACCATCGCTGCTCGCTCCACGAAGCCATCAACCCACTCAGCGACCGAAGGATGTCGGGGACCTAAGAACTTGACGCTGTAGCTCTCCGACGTTTTCAGCAACCCACCCAGCTCGGACTTAACCAATTTGCCACGTGCCGCGTATCCCCGGGCCTCGCCATCCGGGGGCGAAAGGTGGTCGACCTCTCGCTCTCTCACCTCACGAAGATCTTTACTCCCAGAGTCTTACACTTCTCACTGCTCTCCCTCTGCCCCGCCAGTCTCCTCGCGCACCCAACACAAATCCCCCGCCCTCTTCATCACCCACACGAACTCAAACGCAAATGGCGGTCCACACGCCACCAGCCGCCGCAATACCTCGAGTACGACACGGGCGCCGTGAAAGTGAAGACCCCCACACCTCCCGCCACAGCGCGGATGTTCCGCGCCCCCTGTGACTCGGGAAAGCTCGCCCGTGCCGCACCAGCCGAGGACCGCTGGGACCCAACCCACGCACGGCACGAACAGCCATGCGAGCGCTATCCCGAGCAAGACAAGACACCCCAGAGGATGAAGGCATACCGCGTCCAGAGACCCATACATCCCGGCATCCTTAACCACATGGCAACACGCGTGCTTGGACAGCCCCAGTAATTTTGGAGGTGGGTGTTTCCGTCGGGTCATCGTGATTCTAGATCCATGTATGGCGGGCAATGTAGGACCGGGTGGCCGTTATGTGCGGTAAACTGTTCCGGTATAGAGAGTTCCGGTATCAAAGTCCCGTTACACAACTCCAGTACAAAGACGGTCGGGTGTGAGACAGCACTGGTGGAATCGTCGATCGCGTTTGAACGACTTGAGCACCGTTTGAATCCTATACCTGTAGTGGCAAGGTAAGGTAGGCAAAGACCCGGACTTCCGTTGTGACTTGCTCGGATTCCCGCGCTTGGCTCCAGAACATGGCCTCTACTTCGTAGTAGACTCAAACGCCAAGCCTTTCGGCCCTGAGCCACCATTGCAGAAGCAAGCCGTCCGAAGGAGCGGGAAGCGTTGTTGACAGAGTTGATGGTTGGAACGAAGACAGTATTGGCGGTCATGGCAGTCCGCCACGTTCATTCGTAGGTCCTTCCCCTTCCCCCCTTTGCGAGGTCCGACCAGTGCATCACTCCCCTTCACTGCTCCCCCCATCCTCCTCCTCCTCCGCCTTCCGCCTCTTAGCGAGTATATCCTCCCAATCCCTCGCAAACTCCCTCAACCCTTCGCCGCTCTGACTCGCGTCCACGACATCCTTGGGCAGCTTATGCGCACTATACTGCGGCGTATTGAACGAGTAAGCCTCCGGGTCCGTCTTCTTCACCAGTCGCAGCTCGGGGAGCCAAAGCTCCTCATCTGCTTCGCTGTCAGTATCTGCATCGCTACCACTGTCCTCATCCTCCACCCGACCCCCTCCGTTCCGAGTAGATGTCTGCCTCCCGCCATTCAGCTCCAGCCGCACAACCCCCTCCCCCGGCGGCTCCGGCATCCTCAGCACCTCCCCCCAACCAAACAACAACGGATCCGTCCTCGGCGCCCACGGATTCACATCCACCAACCACACCCGCCCATACGGCGCGGGAACATAAACATCCATCACAAACTCCCCCTCCGCAAACGTCTCCCGCATCCTCACATCGAAGAACTCCTGTATCAACCCCCTCAGCTGCCCCTCCATCCCAGCCAAAAAACCATAATAATTCGGATCCCGCTGGCAGAGACACAATATCCTCCTCCCCCTGACGAAACACCGGAACTCCACCGACGGGTTCATCGGAAAAGCCTTGCGCAGCACGAGGAAGTACGGGATCTGCGCCTTCTCCAGCGCGCACGCGGGGGTGGGCACCGTATCGTCGAGGGCGTGCTCGAGGTCGTGCGTGATGAAGTCCGAGCTCTTGAGCAGGAGGTAAATGTCGTTGGGCGTGCGGCACTCCATCGTGTTGGCGTTCATCCAGGTGGCGTCTTTGGGCGCGGACCAGTTGAGCTTGGGCAGAACGGCGCCGCCGAGGTCGGCGATGGTGCGTTTGATGGTGTCGTGGAGGTCGCGCCAGCCGGCTGCTACGTCGATGTTCTCTTCCTCGTCGGAGTGGTTGTCGTCGGAGGAGGCGTCCGGGTTGTGGTCCGAGGCGGAGAAGATGCCGCTGTCGCTGTCCCATTCGGTGGGGCGCCGGTCGTCGTCGTCCTCGTCATCTTCGGGCAGGATAATGCCGTCGGCGCGGAGGTAGTCGAGAAAAGGCTGCGTAAGCGGGATGACGCGCGATTTCGGCGTGATGGTCTTGTATTGGGGGTGCCAGTTATGGTAGGAGCAGTTTATGATGTGCGCCTGGGTGACCGGAGGGAATGGCAGCGAGGTGGGAGCCTCGAGAATTTCGGGCATGTTGGACGAAACCTGACAGTGAAGTTGGTCGTCGAGAAAAGAAGAACGAAGCCAGACTGTGACTCCAAAACTTCATGTTCACATGCAAAAGACGCCCCGCTTACCGTCGGCCGTAATGGCCACTGCGCCAAAACTACATTACTATAGAGAGCATAGTTACATAACCACATACTGCGCAGCAAAAGATTAAGGCTGTCGCCGTTCTAACGCATAATCTATACGCGGTTCTATTATTATAGGCGTATCTTCTACTATGTCTATAGCTTATCTCTATAAAAGCTAATTAGTCTAGTAGAAAAGATGTATTTATAGATTAAAACTTTATAAGTAGTTTAAGATCTATTATATCTATAGTAGCTATATAAGTATTCCTTGAATATTTTATATTATTAATAACTTAAAGGAATGAGTATATTAAGATATGCATAATTAATTAAATAGTTTTATTTTTACCCATTTATTATTAAAGATATAAGGGTAATTATATTTTATGCATTATATATTATAGTAGAACTATCGTTTTTATGTTATGCTAGCGGTGTCAATATGAAGGACAATGATAAGTTAAAGTAGTTTAATGTTATATAGTAAGTGAACATGTAATTAGTAGGTCTGGCGCAGCGGCCATTGCGGCCAACCGTCCCCTCTATCTCGCATGCGGGTGATGCGGCCGCAATTCCCGCTTCCACTTTAGACAACGCAAGGAGGGTCGGGTGTACATGTAGGAAACACGATTATTCCAACGCATTAACTCCTACGAAGGCCTCATACACGGGCAGACTTACATCGCACAAATAAGCAAATGAGAGTAAGGTAGTAATAAGCAAAGAGTGGAGTGGGTAAAATCTGCATTCACGCCCCTCTCGCCCTCCTTGATTCTGGAGCGGCGAGCAGAACGGCAGAAAGCTAATCCTACAGATAGCGAGTCCGGCTCAAAATGTATCTCCCCCTTCATGCCCTGCCATACCCATGTCCATGCTATTGCTCGAAGCCTGCCCAGTGTCCACGTGTTTTTCCCCTCAGATTTGGGTTGTCATTCCGTCTTCCCAACCCAACCGCAAGCGCCAGTCACCGTACCGCGCCATCGAACGTTACCCAAAGCCCACCACCTCTTATCTTGGTGACCCGCCTGTAGTTACATATGGAAAAGGACAAGGACGAGGACAAAGGCAAAAGCAAAAGCAAAAGCAGATACTGCATGAGCATGAGCATGAGCATGGTGAAGAGCAGAGCCGGACCACAAGGGGAGGATGGGACACCACTACACGTGGAAGTCGTGCCATCCTCCCACCCACTCCGCCGTATCATCATCAAAATCGGTATCAAGGAAACTCTTCTCCTGCTTGCGTTGCTGTGTGTGTGTTTGCGTTTGCGGTGGCGGCGGCGATGGCGGGGTCATCTTCGCGGCCGCCGGAGTCCCCATATGCTCGCGCCAGTTGGTATCGCGGGACCAGGCTTCAGCGGTGGGACTGTGCTCCCGGCGCTCCCAGACCCGGGAGTTGTTGTTGGAAGTTGAACGGAGTCGGACCGGGCTGCCTTGGCGCCAGCTGGGAGCGCGGTCGCGGGACCTGGAGGGCGACTTCTGCTTCTTGCTGCTGCTGAAAGGCGTGAGACTGGCGAACTTCCCGGCGTAGCTGATCTTGACTGGAGTAGAAGCCACAGTCGGCGTAGGCGTAGCGACGACAGGGGATGCGGCTTGCTCGGCCCTGGCACGACGAAAGTTCCCGAGCACAGCCCACTTATCCATGATGGACGCGGAGCGCTGTTTCGGGGACTGGGACTGCTCGCTCTTCTTGTCGGCCTCGACGAGCTGCCGGAGTGGGCTAGCCGTGGCGGTGCGCAGGTTGGCATCAATCTCAATAACTCCTTGGCGCGGCGTGACGCTGCCGCGGTCATCCTCCCTGATGGCGTCGAGACGCGGCGTGCTTGGCTTGGCTGTATCGACGCGCTCAATGTCGGACCCCTCCTCGACAGAGTTGCGGCGCTCCTGTTCCAGCTCCTCCTCTTCATCCCACAAGTCACTCCAACTCTTTGCGAAGCCGTTGCCAGTTCCACCGTACGGTGAAGAGTTCTTCGTAGCCGGCCGAGAGAAGCTGATCGGCAAGGATCCCACGAGGCCCGCAAGCTGCCTTTTGGACGAGGCGGACTTGACAGACTTGGTGGACTTGTACGACATGCCGAGGCCGGAGTCCAGATTGGAGGAAAGAGAGGCCTCGTCCGTGTCGACATACTGCCACCCGGTGGACTTGACTGAACCAGGGTAGAGCTCGGGCTCCTCGTCACGGATAGTGGACAATTGGCGGGTCGTCTTCTGCGGCGTCTTGAGCAGCGCGGACGCCCAGGGGAAGGAGTCGCCGCTGTTGTTAGGACTGCTGATGGAAGGTGTGCGGAGCGGCTCGCGAGCGGCGGTAGCAACAGGTGCCATCGGAGTAGGCTCGGTCGTGCAGAAGTCGTCGAGCGACTCGTCGTCAGTGGTAAAGCTGACGGCAGCCTTCAACGCCTCGCGCACGCCTCCAAGGGAACGGTTGGCAGGGTCCAGAGCCATGGAATGTACCAGAACGTTGTACGTATCTTGTGACATGTTGGGGAACACGTCGAACAGGCTCTGGCGGTCGCGAGCAAAGTCCGCGAACAAGGGATCCTTCTGCGTCGGGACCGCGAACGGGTTGCGCTGGAACAAGATGTTGAGGAGCACGATGCCGATGGCCCAAACATCCGCGGCTGCTGGCGAATAACCATAGCCGTAGACAGATGCGTCATACTGCTCCGGCGCCATGTAGCGATCTGACCCAACCGCGAACTCGGTAGACCAGGTATCCATTGTCGCCAGCCCAAAGTCGCCGAGCTTCATGTCGCCGCTTCCGGTGAGGAAGATGTTCTCCGGCTTGATATCACGGTGGTAGACGCCGCTCGAGTGTAGGTGATCGACAGCATCGACAAGCTGTAGCATGAAGGCGCGAACGTGCTCAGTCTCCAAAGGTCCACGTCCAACACGAATGGCTTCATACAGGTCGCCATTGCTGCACAGCTCGAGGACCATGTACTGGTGATTGTCCGTGTCAAAGTGGTGCACGAGGTTGACAATGTTCTGGTGCGGGCGGAGATGCGAATGGATGTCCAACTCTTCGGAGCGCTCGTCGATAGAAATGGCAGCGGGGCAGGAGGTTGCCTCGGCAGCACCGGGCTTCGTGATGCACTTGATGGCTACATCGGCGCCGGTGAGCGTATCTTTGGCGGCGAAGACCATGCCGAATGAGCCATGGTTCAGAGGTGAGACTGTCAGAAACCGGCCGCCGAGAAGCTTTCCTTTTTCGAAGCCATCTCGCAAACAGTCCATTGAGCGGGTCGGCACAGTACTGCTGGGTACTCGAGTCTGTCGAAGCCAGAGCCAAGGCCTCGAAGCGGACAGTCGAAGGTCGAGGTAAAAGTAAGAGGGACCGGTAACAATCCAGAAGCGGAAGCTTCGCAACGCAAGTCGTATGGGTACGACAGAAAGCCCGATCGGTGGCCAAAGCTCGCAAACTTTTTGGTGGTGATATGCAGGCAACAGCAATGTAGGAGGTCTTCTTCAACAATAGGGAAACTCCGATGGTCCAGCTCAATCCTTAGCCGCCGAGCTCAACTCCAATCCAAGGGTATCAACAACGCTCGCTCGCATATATAGACGTCAGGAAAATGGTGTGGGTGTCGTTATGTTCATGGATACAGGTGTAAATATGTCCAACGAGTGGTGCCGAAAGGATAAGATGGTGGTGGTAGAGGTCCGGGTGGCAGTGCACTCAGCCGGGCGGTGGGTAGTTGGTGCTCGTAAAGATTGGTGGTGTCGTGTCGTACGTGTTCGCGTAGGGAAGGTCGAGGTAGTAGTACAGGTAGATGTTGAAGTGAAGATGATTAGGTGGCCAGTATGAGTCGTGGTTGAACGTGGCAGGTGCCTAGTGCCAGTGGTGCCTGAGGATGTGACGGCGTCAAGCTCTCATCAGTAGCGTCTGAGACTCAACGGTGCACGAGGCCTTGTCGAGAAGATGATCGAAGAGTGAGCTTCAGAGGAGTCTGCTGATGTTGCTGCTCCACGGAAGCTTGCGAAGCCCTCCCAAGTCCGATGACGAAGCGTGCCGAGCAAGCCGGTGTCTCGCAGCTGGGTTGATGCTGTACAAGCCGATGTGGCTCCGCTTCACATCGAGTGCTAGTTGTTCGTGTGTGTGCGTGTGTGTGTGTGGTGATTATGAGATCGTACGAGTCGAAGCGTGGGTGCGGGAAGTGAGGTCAGTCGTACAGGAGCGTCGCCGGGTCAGGCAAGGAATGTACGGCAGGCGCGGAACGAGGTACACAGATAGGGGCGCTCGTCGAGGACGTCGGCGGTGATTCGGAAGTCGATGGTGGAGTTCAGAGGGTCAATGGCATTCGAGGGGGGTGGTGGTGCGGTTAAGGGTGCGTAGAGCGGTGTAGCATGGAGTGAGGCAGTGAAGGGTGGATGTTGATGATAGCGGGATGAATGGCGGGCAAGCTGCCGAAACAGATGGAAACCCGTGCTAGCTTACGATTGGCTGAGCTATATGGGGCAAAGGCGCTTGGACGGCGGGTAGTGCACGGACGCTTACTCGAGTTGCAAGGGCCACGTCGTCGAGTCCCGCCTTCCAAGCTTGGAACAAACATGAGCACACGACCCGATGATGCGATTATTCATCTCCCATCGCGGTGTTGTTCCATTGGCGCTGGGACGAAGACCGCTCATGACCTCTTCGCCAAAGAACGTTGCTGAACAGCACACGTAGCCGCTCCCGCCCCTTTGTCCTCCCAGTACGCCCACCGACATCGGATCGAAGGTCAGCTGAAACGGGCGTCTCGCAGAACGGTCATGTTGTACCAAAGAGGGGTGTTTCACTGCTCGTGCACTCTGCCAGACTGCCAGACTGCCCCCACCACAGGATGGATGATGCTCATGGATGGCGAGTTGTCGATAGGCGCTGCCAAGACAATATCGACACGCGCCACAGGTAAAGCGTAGCGGAGATTGCGCCCATGATAGCCTTCATCGTCAATCATCATTCTTTCCACCCCCAAAGTCTTCGCGGTCCACGACCTCAACAAAGACAACAGCGGTGTAGGCAAGCCCAATGGCAACTACTGCCCCACGAGCCTCGTCGGTGGTGCGAGTGAGGATGGGTGCATGACAGCTGGCAAATCGAGGCTGGTGCCCACCCACCTCCACACGCGTTACCCGCTGCAGGTGGCACAGCAGACTGGTTCTGGCTGCATAACGACTGCATAAGCTCGCCAAGTCCATGGGCTCGTCGGCAGCGTTTACTGCCGTCATGAGACATGTTGGAAGCTTCTCGAGACTTCCGCCGAGCAAGACAAAGGTGACGAGGCGCCTCTCACATCACCCCATCCCATGTGCTGCTGTTGTCTGTTCTCAGCCCGCCAAGCCTCGCCGTCGTCCACGTGGTCCCAAGCCAACAAACGAGATAAAGACGGCGCTTCCCTGTCGCTGATCGGCTCTCAGACCCGAGCCGACACCGGCCCCTTTGAGCGTCGGGGCGGCGCGGACGCCGGCTCGGGACAAAGCGGAATTGTGAATCTTGAGGTGCTCCGCTTCGGCCTGGACTCCTCGCGTGCAGGCTCCCTTCATCGCAGCTGGTGCTTGCTCGAGGATGTAGAGAAGCGGTGTGCGAGTAGTATCTTACGGCAACCTGCGTTGCATCTACATGTATGACCACGGCTAGCTGCCACCCTATAAGCATCGTCGCTCGCGCAGAATCTTTTGCACGTTGAGCATATTGCCGCATGCAGTAGTCGAACTGCAAGCAGAGACCCGAGTATTGATACTGGGTGGAGCTCGCATGCGTTGGGCCTTGAAGCCAACATGAAGAAGGGCCTAGCCTACCACAGCGATATGCACCCCCATACATGTAACCAGCAGGCGAGAGCGGTCGGGCCTGCTCCTGAGTTGTGCAGACGGCGGAATTGCATCGTGGTTGTCGTGCTGCTGGGCAAAGGGAGCCATCGCGAACGAACGGCACACCAACATCGTGAAGGCAGGAAGGCCACGATCATAGCGTACCGTCGAACATTTGAAGTCGTGGAGGCTGCTGGTTACCCGTCTTGGTCGCCGTCTCAGCTCCTCTCGGTCCGCCTCCGCAGCGCTCCGCTCCGCTGCCTCCTCCACCTCCACCTTCACCGCGACGCCGGATCCATTATTTCTCCCAGGCTCTTCCATGCCAGCGATCTCCTGCAAAACTGGAAACGCAACTTTCTCCACCACGGCCTCCTCGCAGTAGCGGTCGCCACGACAGAAATTCTTCGCACACTGCTGATGTGGCGGTGCCAGATTCGCTGCGGTACATCCTGAATGTGCTGGCCGGGAAAACTTGGGGTGGATGACTGGTGATGATGCTTGAAATGGAGGGCATACGGAACGTATTACTCGACATCGGTCCGTTATCTCGTATTCAGCGTAGTGATGAAGAAGAAGAAGAAGAAGAAGAAGAAGAATGTAGGCTGACGGTGTATTAGAGGGTACTATCTGCCCCATCTCATTCGTGAAGGACACGCTGGTAAGTCCGAAATCCTTTTGCATGCCCTCCGAAGCTTTCGTACTACGTGTGTCCCGTCAAGGCTACAGGCGGTTGCAACGAGCTGACCGACCAAAGTTCCCCTACGCGCTGAAAGCTCTGCCGACCGTCCTAGCGAAACAATGGGACGACCCAGCCTTCCGACCTTACCGGGAGGCTTTCCCGCCAGAGCACAGCACGTCCCCGTCCGTACTACAAGCTCACGTCGAGGACCTGACTAAACGAGACGTCAAAGTCGCCTACCTGAAGAACCTCCAAGGTTACCTCTGGGAGGAGGGCTACAGGTCGGGGGCTTACTCCACGCCGCTGTTTCCGGATGTGGCTCCTCAGCTTAAGCAGTGGAAGGAGGAGGGTGTGCAGTTGGCTATCTATTCTTCTGGTAGTGTGTTCGCGCAGAAGTTGCTGTTTCAGCATGTGAGTACTGGCGAGGCGGCGGTGGGTGTGAAGCGTGCTGCGGCCCAAGCGGTTGACGAGCGAAGTGGTCCTGAGGTGGCGAACAAGAGCCGCCGTATTGCTAGCGGGGAGGAAGGCGAGAGTGCACTCAAAACCGGGAATATTGACGAGACGCCCAACGAGCTTGCCGAGACGCATCAACTGGCTGAAACGGAGGATATGAGGCACCTCATGACTGCAGACGGATGGTTCGACACGACCAACGCCGGGTTGAAGACCGAGGCGAGCAGCTACAGCAAGATCGTAGAGACGCTCAAGTGGCAGCCAGCGCGGACTCTATTCCTGACGGACAATGTCAAGGAGTACGATGCGGCTGTCAGCGGGGGTCTGCAAGCTATACTGCTCGATCGGCCGGGGAATGCATCGGTCTCTGCGGCGGATCTGGCGCGGATGGAGGTTGTGCAGAGTCTCTATGACATCGATCTGGTAGCGAGCAGGGGCAGTGGGGTTGCCACAGCGGCAGAACTTTCGAAGACATTGCAAGACACTGCCGCGGGCGTCCTTCCGGCTGAGCTGGACGGGGTTCACTGACGGTTGCAACCAGCTGTGGTAGCCATCTCCCGATCAATCATACTATCGTACGTACCGTCGCTACAACCCACCAATTATCCTTTTCATATCCTGCCTCAACCACCTCGCCACCGGCAAGCTGTACATCTCGCTCTAGCTCCCCTTCACGGTAGAGATGGTAGTAGCGATGGAACGTTCTGTCTTCGCCACTGCCCGCCTCACCAGCATGAGCAGCTTTTCTCGACCCACGCATCACCCACGGCACCATGACGTCCTGCTCATCCTGCTCTGTCCACCCTCGCCGGCTGCTCTCCTGCTCGAGCGCCCAGACATAAATCAATGCCTTGCCACCTGATCTCAGGGTTTGCAAAATCGACTCGATAGCCTCGACTCGTCGCCCGGAAGTCGAGAGATGGTGCACGACTGCTATGGAGATCGCAAAGTCAAACGCGCGGAATGGATGTGGTAGGTACAGAATATCCGCCACCACGACCGAGTGGGGTGGATGACGCTTCGCGATGCTGGCCAGGTTCGAGGACCTGGGCGGTGCATCAACGGAAATGGAAAAGGAGGAGTGGGAGGAGGAGGAGGACGGGAAGGAGAAAGGGAGAGTGATGCGACCTTACCTGTCCGAGGCGATGATGAAGATATCGGGATTGACGGCCAGGTACTTGCCGTTGCCGCAGCCTACGTCGAGCCCTATCGCGCCGTCGGGCAGCTCGCGGAGGAAGCGTTCGATGATCGGCCAGGGCTGGGGGAGTTAGTTAGCTACCGTATACGACTTCTGCTCGACAGCCTCTTGTTGGATGATACCTTGTAGCGAGTCGAAGAGAAGTGTGAGGCGATTTGCTCGTAGACACCGTGCACGTGCTCTTCTTCGTAGATCTCTCCTTTTGCCTCGTCGACGTCCATGCATTCGGTCAAGCGCGGAGGGTCATGTCTGTCCAGTTCGCCTTCCACCGCAGACTCGAGTGTCGTGGGATGTCCGCCGTCAACCTGAAGAGTTCATGTCGCTCGAGATACTGGCCCGTGCGGCCGCTAGCCGCCCGCAGATCTCCCGCTGCGACTTTCTCGTCTCGAAATCTTGGCAAGTTTTCGAGACACCTCCACCACCTCACCATAATCATATCCCCCGACCACCATGTCTTCAGACGAGATCGTCTGGCACTACATCAACCAGAAGCACTGCTCGTTCAAGCTCAGACTCCCCGGCAACAGCAGCTCCCACCAGAAATCGACCAAGTCAAATTTCTGCAGAAAGTGAGCCGACTCTTGTGCCCGTCGTGATACCAATAACTATGTCGCTGACCCATGACATAGCGAACACAACGTCACCGGCCTCTGCAACCGCCAATCCTGCCCCCTCGCCAACTCCCGCTATGCCACCATCCGCTCCGACCCCACGAACCAGCGCCTCTACCTCTACATCAAGACCGTCGAGCGCGCGCACTTGCCCAACCGATGGTGGGAGAAGATCCGCCTCAGCAGCAACTACACCAAAGCGCTCCAGCAAGTCGACGAGCGGCTGATCTACTGGCCCAAATTCCTGACGCACAAATGCAAGCAGCGCCTCACTCGCCTCACACAAGTGCGTGTGCGAGCGCAGCGGCTGGCGAAGGAAGATGAGAGGTTGGGTGAGCGGCTGGTCAGCCGTATGGCGCCTAAGATACGACGACGAGAGGAGACGCGCGAGCGGAAAGCAGAGGCTGCGGCGAAGATCGAGCGCGCGATTGAGCGGGAGTTGGTGGAGCGGTTGAGGGGTGGT
Organism: Friedmanniomyces simplex; assembly: GCA_005059865.1. Taxonomy (NCBI): domain Eukaryota; kingdom Fungi; phylum Ascomycota; class Dothideomycetes; order Mycosphaerellales; family Teratosphaeriaceae; genus Friedmanniomyces; species Friedmanniomyces simplex. The sequence continues at coordinate 14,365 of NAJQ01000674.1, forward strand.
GCTCGGGGCCGTGGAGGCCGTGGAGGCGGAGTCTTGGTGGGTCGCTGCGGAGTGCGCGGTGCAGTGGGGTGTTGAGGCGTCCGAGGCGTTCTTGCATAGCTTTCGCTTGGAGTGCTCGTGGGTGGCGGTCGAGTACTCCGGGATGGAGAATTCGGAGGTGGAAGGCGAGAAGCCGGCGGCGGCGGCGAATTCCTCCTCGTCGCTGTAGCTCTCCTCGCTGAAGAAGCCGTCGTCCTCGATCATGACGGGTGCCAGGTCGAGCCGCTGGCGCTTATTGCTTTGAAAGTGGACGGCTTCATGAGCCCCATAAGCCATCATGCCGTTGAACTCATCCTCGACGTCCAGCTCAAAGACTGGCTCGAAGGCCGGGAGACCGCCGTAGTTAATCAGCTCAGTAGGCGCCGCGATCTGGACATGGTCGTGCTGGAAAGGGAGGTCATGCCTCAGCATCAGTTTGCTCTCTTCCTCTCCTACGCTCAAGGTTGGGAGGGCCGGGAAGTCGGACGTGGTGGTGCCGACGATCAAATTGCGAGGATCACAGACATCCTGCTCGGAGGCGACGGAGCGGGGAACGGGAGACGGAGATGGAGACAAAGATGGGCAAGAGGAGCCGGTCGCAAGGTGGTAGGAAGTCTCGGCCTGGACCATCGAGCCTGGGTGCAGATAGACGGGGGTCATCGGAGGCGAGTGCGGCCGTGTCCAGTTGTTGTTAGCCATAATCTCCGAGTAGACCTCGTCTTCGCAGCCCTGCTTCACGGTCGGGTAGGCCATCATCTGTGGGCTAGGGAAGAAGACACCGTTAATCGGCGTCGGCATCACGTCACAGCTGGACGGTGGGCTGCTAACGGAGCTGAACGATCCGGAGGCGGATAGTGTTGGCGTGGCCGGGTAGTATCCGTGGAACTCGGTGTTCAAGGGCATCAGACACGGCATATCTTGCTGCACAAGGATGGTCGGCTTGTGACTGTGCTGTCGTGGAGAGGTTGCTGGCGTCAGCATCGCCTGGGAAATGTACGCCGGCGCTGGGTTGAAGTGCATGGGCGCGGGTGTGGAGTATGGCCGCTGGTACATCGGTTGTTGTTGTTGTTGCATCATGTGCTCCGGGCTGGAGGGCAGAACGGGCATGGGAAGCCCGTGGGGGTGGGGGGTGAAGTGGCCATGCTGCCTGTTTTCCGGGCTCGGGTCCGGGTTGTAGTAGAAGAATGGCGACTGCGCCATGGGCGGGTTGGTATGGTGTGCGTATTCCATTTTTCTTTTCGATTCTGCGCCAAGTCAGCATGCGTGAAGCACGCTACCGCGGCCATACCAGGCCTTCGCAGCACTGACCGGTGGTATGTTCGTTCTTTCAATCTCTGATCAATGGTGACATTCACAGTCCAGATTCGGGTTGATGGATTAAGAGGTGCTTTGATGATAGCGATACTTTGTACAGATGGTGTATGGTGTTGTGGTCGAGATGGATGTTCCAAGGAGTGACTGGCGACAGAAGAGCGGATGCGCACTTGCTGTCTACGAGAAGGTGGTGAGCTTGTTGTGGTGGTGGGTCGAAGTGCTCGATGGACAGTCGCACACGATAGCAGGAGGATCCCAAGGGAGTGTCTGGTACGGTCGATAGCACGGATCGATTAATACCTAAATGATGAACAAGGAACGAGAAAGACGTATGGCGCACAAGGGAACGACCGAGTTGATAATCAAACCCGGGACACACGCGAAGAACGAATGATGGGGGGGAAGTAGAGAGGGCGGGAGAAAGAGCGACGGGGCGGCGAGGTTGTGTACCGGTAC
>NAJQ01000675.1:0-16136 GCA_005059865.1 Friedmanniomyces simplex
TTGAATCAGCCTTGTGGCGTGAGAGGTCCAGTGTGGTGAGATATCTGCTGTCCAGCTGGTCTCTGTTTCTGTCGACAAATCTAGAGCTCCAGTTCTTTGAGGGCTCTCTACCAGCCATCTCTGCAGCTATATTGGCCACAATCCTTGCTGTAGGTGGCAAGCAGAGCTCACACTGTCTCCTGATATAGGATACAAGCTGTTGCTCCTGGTGTTTGTTGAGCAATCTTCTTGATTCATCACCTTGGTCCTTGTTGGTGGTCTTGGCATTGAACTGCCTGCTAAGAGATGACCTGCCAACATTGTGCTTTCTTGCCACCTCAGAGATAGAGAGGACAGTCCCTGCTCTCAACTCAGCAAGTGCTGCATCCATTGATCCAGTGGTTGTTGAGAAATCGCGTGTTGAAGAGAGCGTGCACTTGTAAGCGCTTTCGGGGCGAGAACGTGCGACCGTGCAAAAAAGTGCAAGCGTGTGTCGATCATCCTATGCCGATCCGCCATCCGAAAATACATCGCCCCGACGAAGGCTACACCCACCAGTAAGGAGAACGAGCACGGCATCAACGGCCTGAAGGGTGACACGAGACACTTGTAGTGATTGAGCGTTTTGATGTGGTTGCGGTCTAGCTCAGGTTCATCTTAAGCTGCCATTGACATCGCGAAATCCATTGAGTACGTTGTTTGCCACGGCCATTGCTTCATCTTTGCAACATACCCGGGCATCTGAACGGCGCTGTGTGCAGAGCGTGCAAACACTGGCAGAACGTGCAAGTGCCATCCTACGCACTTTCCACGATGCACCGACCCAAGGCGAAGAATATCGTCTGCGGGCACGAACAGCAAAATCGTGTCGACCAGCTCTATTCCACACATTATCTAACGTATTGCTGCTATGCCATGCAAGTGTGTCCTCATAGCCTAGCGCGGCGTGAGAAGTGCTGTGCTGGATGGTTCTCTCCATGCCTAGTGCTGGAGGAATGGATCGATGATGTGGATGATTGAACGTGGAGACGCCAAAGCTCACCGCCTCTGGAATGTACGCAGATTCTTACTTTCAGAGACTGCTACATACAACCGGGAAAGCATTCGCTAATCGCTACTCTTCAAAGACGACAATCAAGCCCTGCTCAAGCGGAACGAGAGAAAAGGGTCAGCCAGGTCGCCAAAACTCATGTTATTGGCCATGGCAATAGGAAGCTTATGACCTATGAAGGCGTTCTCGAAGCACAACAAGGATGCGCAGCCAAAGGAGGTGCTAGCAGGTCAGGGAGCACGATGAAGTCGAAGTGTAGTAGCTTCCGCAAGTGCCCCGTACGCTAGAACAAGATGCATCGGGGTCCCATTGCCTCTGCTTTCTTATCTTCACTTCGTGCGTTCTTTCCTCCTCATTCTTTCCCCCCTCTTCCCCTGGTTTCAACGTTGTCACTACTTTCCTGCGCGCCCTGTATCGCCGTCGAGCTAATGCACGCATCATGCAAGTCCCTTTCCATCTCTATGTCTCATTTGAATCTTTGTCGCCATCCTAGCGGCTGCCTGCATTCTCCACCGAATCACCGCGTTTTCCCCTGTGATTCGTTGAAGCTGCATCGTTCATCGTTCATCGTTCTTCGCCTGCACATAACAATTTCAAGCCAACTTTTTCTCTACTACCCTAGGCGGCCCTCTCTCTCTCCTTCTTGATCATATTTAATCACGTACATAACGCATCGACTGTCGCCTAGTCGAACTTCTGCTTACGAGAGGTAGAGATGCTGTTGAGGAAGCCGCCAGGGCTGAGCTGGCAGTACAAGCGACTTGATAGTGAACCAGGTACAACGTGCTATGCATGCTGCTGTCTCTTTTCGTACTGGGTTGATTGGGTCAAGTCTCACTCCCAACTTTCAGGCTGGCAATATTTTATAGGCACCCTGACGGAAGAGAGAAGGTACTGATTGGACAGATTGCTGCATCGACAGCGCGATTTTGGAGCTTAGTTGCAGCTATGCAGGACTAGCGGATACCTTGAGAAATGACTGGTCGAACTTTCACCGGTATCCACCTTATCTGGAAGCTATAGAGATAAATCAAGCTTAAGATGAACTGTGTCCATCGAGCCAGGCATACATAAAGTTCACTGTCTACAGCTAGATAACAAGGCTTTTCCTTCTGGTCTCTTTGCTAAAAGCCTTACGGCTCGAATTTTCATGCGGTTTGAGGGTCAGCATGGGAATAGACGCTGGCTTTGACATGATTCCTCGGCTCACCAGGGGTGCCGTAGACAAGAACGATTGGAGCAGCTTCATCAGACAAGTCAGAGAATACTATGAGAAGGACCAGCGAGTTGACGTCCGGCCAAATTACTTGCTATTCACGACTGGCGAACATCCCATGCTCCCGTTCGAGGGCCACAAGTTCTTGAGATTCAGCTCAAAGATCTCGGGAAGCCATGCTGCAAGTACGAATACAAACAGCTACATCAGAACAGTGACACGAATCGCTACAGCCCACTTTGGCTCACGCGTTCGACCTTGGGATGAATCCGTCGATCAGAATGGTCACTATAGCTGGACAGAGGTCCACGAGACGATAGGGTCCTACGAACAGGTAAATCACCTTGTTCACAAGACCGGCAGATGCGGTGCTGACCACATTCCTAGCCTGACGAAGACGGACCTCCAATGTCGGTTGCTGAATTTGTCTTTGATACGAATCCTGTCGAGGAGTTGGATTCAACGCTGTACGAAACCCGTTCAATTCCTGGAAAGGGGAGAGGCCTCGTTGCTCGATTCAATATTCCCCAAGGAAGCCGCATTTTGGTCGAGACACCTCTCATCGTGGCGCGAAACATGCCTCCAGAGTCTCTTGAACCCATAATCGCCGCCAAGCTCAAGTTACTTTCTAGAGCGAAGCAGCGCCAGTTCCTCTCGCTTCACAACAACTTCCCCGGCAGGTATCCGTTCAGTGGCACTGTGAAGACGAACGCTTTGCCTTGCGGATCGGAATCTGATATCGGCGGCGTGTAGGCTACAGCAAGCCTGATCAATCACAGCTGTCTCCCCAATGCCCACAACAATTGGAATACGGACGACGGCCGAGAAACCATCCATGCAATTCAACCAATCTCTAGTGGAGAAGAGATCACAATCTGTTATAGCAAGGACGGCCCTTCTACTGATCGTCGTTCGGAACTGAAGCAAGCATTTGGATTCGAGTGCGACTGCTCTACTTGCTCTTTGCCTCTTGTTGAGCTTCAAGCAAGTGACGCTCGACGGTTGCAAATCCAACAACTCGATGGCGCGATTGGTAATCCAGTCCGGATGATGCACAATCCAATGGCCAGTATAGCAGACTGCAAGTCGTTGCTGAACCTCTTGGAGATGGAGCACAGCAGAAGTGGGAGTGCCCTGTTTGCACGTCTCTACTATGACGCCTTCCAAATCAGCATTGCTCACGGAGACCAGGCCAGAGCGGCTGTGTTCGCGAAACGCGCATACGAAGTAAGAGCCTTGTGTGAGGGAGAAGACAGTCCGCTTACAAGGAAGATGAAGGATTTGATAAGGACACCGGCAAATCACTCAAGCTTTGCTGCCTATTCTTCGCGCTGGAAGTCGAAGAGGGACGCAATGCCCAAGGATGTCAAAAGTGCTGAGTATGACAAATGGTTGTGGCGAGCCACGGAATAGAACATTTGCCAAGGTTCTCTATACCTAAGTCGTATCCATTCACCTACCTACATAGATACCTACCTTGATTTCTTCTGAAACCAACATAGAAAGACTTCGAGCGCGACTCACGCCGTCCGCAGATGTCTACCAGTCTCCACCTTCTTGACTGTCTTGGATCCACTACGCAGTACAAACGGCATCTGTTCCTACGAAGTTATTTGGGTTTGGACTGTGCCAGCTCTTTACACCTGCGATCCTTTGCAATGGGTTAGACGATAGCAGATACTCGGGACTTTGCGCTGTCCTGTTTCGCGAAGAGGTTTGTATGGTAAACATATTCACGAAAGTTGTCCCAGATTTGCATTACGGTTTCAAGGATTTTACAACTGCTTGACACAACGCTTCATTTCAGAGAATCCAAAACTGATTGTGTCATGTACCAATGTATCGCCGGTAACCACAGATATATCTGAAGCTATACAACAAAGGGTACGCTCCGTATCCCAACCCTCAGATCATGAATCTGGTGACTGGGCTACAGGGGACTATGGCAACACTTCCGCGCCAGGTCATACTAAGTCGCTGCAGGTATGAGAAGACCGAACCCAGGGGGACTCTTCCCCCATACATGGATTGCCAACCTGCTGCAAAAGAGCCTATCCATGGTCAGTACCACGTGGAAAATGGTCAGGGCGTGCTGTACCTTCGAGAGGGCCCATCTCGGTAAACCCCAGGGCTTCTATGACCCATGGGAATAAAAGCCAGAGGACTCCCAAAGCAAGGACCACACAGACAACTCCAGTCAAGATCGGATGTTCTTGGACAAAATTTTGTGCGATCTCTTGCATCCTGGATGCCTCCTCGAGGACCTTGCGATATGTAGTTTCCATTGTGGAGCTCATGGTTTCTCCCGCCTCTATCGCTCTCGCCATCGTACTCAAAATCTTAGTTGCGAAAACCTCGTTCCAGAATCCCGCATCTTATACAATGCGATCTAGGTGCTTCTGGAGGCACTTGTCCGACCGAGAGGTATTGAGCAAAGCATAGACCACGTCCTGTGCAAGTTCGCCTGCGCGGTGAGTCCGATACTGATCCTCAGAACAACTGCGCAGGGAGAGATTCGGAAGAGACTTCTTCTCCTCAACGCCGTGGGGGAAATCAACGTGTCGCCCAGGTTGGCTGCCGAAGCAGTCGGTCAGCAGTCGAAACATCGTGTTGCTAGTGATACTGGTGTAGAGGAGACAACAGGAATAACTTTATCGTACTGAAGTGCGGGTGGACGAAATCCTGGAGAAACCCACACCGACAGCTTGCTGTGATGGAGCTCAGCTCTGAACGCACATCGCAAACGGCTTAACTTCCTACTGGATGCTTGACTTATCGGGCTGCGCTGCATTCGCATTGCATGCGCATTGCATAGTCATCGCCCAATGATACTTCGCACGCTACAATTGAGAGTACTCTTCCCACTCGTGATGTACATATCATTGAGACATGCTTGGCAGTAACAGACCACGCGCCGTTCAGAGTGAACCAGGTGCAATGCGTACAGACAGTCACGCAGAGGATTTCGATCGGCATCTGTATCCTACGTAGTGCAATCTGTCAGAGAGAAGCGGCAGCACTCAGCGACGGTAGAAAGTCGGTGAAAGCGCGGCACCTGCAGCTGAAGTCAGGCCACATCGTGACGGGCATACATCCGTCAAGGACCGAGAAAACACAAGACGCTCGATGCTGGTGGTGTAGCAGCGGCAGAGAGAGTGTTGCTCATCTCACCTGGAGTGCCGCGAATGGAGAAGAGTGGAGTAAAGCCGGAAGAAACATCTCGGCTCGCCCTAGTGCCGCAGCGAGGATATCCGTGACGTGGCCAGACAGTTCCGATCGGCGAGACTCCGGCAATCTCGGCACGGCTTCTAGGACTGCGGCGGCATGGAGCATTCCGTTCGCCAAATCCTGCGGGTGCCGGAAAGGGACCCTTTTCGCACGTCTTCGCCAAACCCACCAGACTGATTTGACGCCTCTGTCGCCGATAGACCTAGACGCGGTGCATGCATTTGTATCGCTGCATGGCGTGTTCTCTTTCGACTGTCCCTAGGCCCGCACGTTCCAGGCCAGATTTTCGAGGAACGGCATGCCTTGGCAGCAGTCCAACGCGTCCGCCATGCCTTGACCGCTGATGTGCAATCTCCTCGTCGACGTCGGTCACACAAAACCCGCCTGGCCCCCGAGCAGCTACGCAGCGTCCATGGTGTCGCAGAAAGAGCAGCGTCAGCGGAAACGAGGACGCGACCAATTTGCGGCGAAGAAAGCGACTCACAAGTCAGCGCGAAAAGGCAGAGGAGAAGCGCCGATAACTATCCTCCAGACGTCTGGGATAATCTGTCCAAGATCACTCTCACATGCAAGGCATTGAGAGAATTCAATCGTCGAACAAGAGAGAACAGGCATCCGCAGGCCGCCAGAGTGCAGGAGACGGCACGACGACTACTGAGGTCAGCTGTACGGTGACTCGAGCGTTTCGCCCGCAACGGTGGTCCAGACCTGAGCAAGCTTCGAGGCGTGAGTATGCCATGGCAACCAACAAACGAGAAGACGCTGAATCAAGCTGCAGTACGCCGCTCTGCCGTCTACTGAGGCCGCCATGAACCAGTCGAACTCCAGGACGAACAAGAGGCAGCGGGACTCTGACCTGGCAGGCAGCAGCTTCACGGGTAGAACTAGCACAACGGGCGTTGATCGACCATGGCGTGTACCCAGATGGGTTCCGAACGTCAAGCGGAGCGAAGCCGCCGAAGCCACAAAACATGGAAGACATCTGTCGAAGATGGTCGCAGCCACGACCGTCTCTGTCACCATCACAATTCTCCGAAGGCACCTTTGAGGAGTTCCAAGACAAAAACCGCGCAGTGAGCTCCGAGCATCAGGTAATGATGGATGTGATTCCTACAATCAGAGCCAATACCGGCACAAGGTTCCACAAAGCGGGTAACACGCCGTTCAACAACCTGGTTGAGTTTGCTCCCGGCATCACCGATGCGAAAGTTGATGGTTACGATGGCGCGAGACCGATCGAGATAGAGCTGGCCGTCCGCAGAGATCTCCATGGTTACATCATCCCTTCCACCCGGACAGATCTGCCGGCAGTGCCAAACCACCTTACGGAGGTGAAAGGTCCGGCCGGCCGTGCGGATGTGCTGCGACGACAGGCGATGTACGCTGGGGCGGTCGGTGCCCGAGGCATGTTTGAGCTGCAGCCAACGAATCAACACCAGAAGACTCAGAGGAAGAATACTCTGACGACGATGCGCCAGGAGACAACGAAATACTCCATTTCAGCGTGGATGGACCAGAACCAACCCGTCGGATGGTCCTCCACCTTGCACGACGATTCGAAGAAATGTTCCCAGAAACTCCAGGGAAACGACGACTACACCCTCGAGAGTTCGATCAAACTCTAGCACAGCTACGAGCCATGTTTTGGAACTAGGTTGCCCATTTCCCTTGCCAGCCTCCTCGCCGCGCCAGGATGCCGCTCATTCGATTTCTGAAAACAGGCGGATCGTCCAATCAAACACATTGTCATAGCTCACACCCTCCCTCACAGCCAGTCTTCGGAACTTATGTCGGAGCTCGTCATGATGTGGTCGAACTCCAGCAGGGATGTCCTTCACCTCCTGCATATACTGCGCAAACTCCTCAGGCAGCTCCTCGCAGAGCTGCTCCGCTGACGTTGCCAGTTTCTTCTCCATGACCGCGCGATTCTTCTCTCCTCTGCCGTGCGCTTGCAAGCCTTGCCACGGCAGTCTTCCCAGCACAAAGAAGGCGACCATATAACCAAGCGATTCCAAATCGTCCTTTGGAGATTGCGCTGCTAGCTGTCAGAGATATGGACGACAGATCGTGCGCGCGTACACTGACCTTGTCCTTGGTGTCCTCTAATGCTGGCGAATCGAGCAGTACCGACCAAGTGCGACCGTGGAGGAATCTCCTCCTCCGCTTTCACGCGCGATATGGTGTACTCATCAGCCAGTCCGAAGTCGGTGACGTATATCACGCTGCCGTTCATGCCAGTGCCAAGTAGAAAGTTTTGAGGTTTGATGTCGCGGTGGATGACGCCACTGGAGTGGAGTTGTTCAAGTCGGACGAGTATCTGATCTACAATCATGAGAGTCGTCTTGAGTGAGAAGCGATGTCCGCAATATGCGAATAGATCCTCGAGAGTGGGTCCGAGCAGCTCGAAAGCCATGACTCTGAAATCGTCGTGCCAGCCGAACCAGTACACCTTCGGAAAGCCGACGGCATCTTGGAAGGCCTCGTATTTCTGGGCCTCTTCTTCCAGGAATGACGGATCAACCGAATGATGTTCTAGCTTCAGCGCCAACTCTTGATCATTCGCAATATCCTTCGCTTGTGCAAGTCAGCGTTGGGCTTAAAGGGCACAAGCAGGACACGTACCGAGATAGACAACGCCGAAGCCACCTTCGCCGAGCCTTTCGATTAAGACATACTTGCCGTTGATCGGCCTGTCGTACAACTTCCTCATGAAAGGATCCATAGATGTAGACACGAAGCGCTGAGCGGGCATGATTACTTCACCCTTGAACATGTTGAGCACTTGCAATACGACGGCTGTGTTAGCGCCCAGGCAGCTGCGCACTAACATTCCCGACGCGGCGGTACCCGACGCTAAATCCCTGCACGAGCGGCTGGAACAGCGCACATCACGAAGGGCGAACTACAGGCAACCGTGAGTCACCTTGCGCCCGGTGCGGAGTAGCTGCGCTAAGCGAAACGAGTCGGCGTGCGCATGCAGAAACATCTCGGCAAGATCCAATCTCCTCGTTGACGTCGGTCACACAAAACCCGCCTGGCCCCCGAACAGCTACACAGCGTCCATGGTTTCGCAGAAAGAGCAGCGTCAGCGGAAACGAGGACGCGATCTATTTGCCGGCGAAGAAAGCGACTCATCAGTCAGCGCGGAAAGGCAGAGGAGAAGCGCCGATAACTATCCTCCAGACATCTGGGACAATCTGTCCAAGATTACTCTCACACGCAAGGCATTGAGAGAGTTCGATCGTCGAACGAGAGAGAACAGGCACCCGCAGGCCGCCAGGGTGCAGGAGACGGCACCACGACTACTGAGGTCAGCTGTACGGCGGCTCGAGCATTTCGCCCGCAACGGTGGTCCAGATCTGAGCAAACTTCGAGGCGTGAGTATGCAATGGCAACCAACAAACGAGAAGATGCTGAAACAAGCTGCAGTACGCCGCGTTGCCGTCCACTGAGGCCGCCATGTACCAGTCGAACTCCGGGACGAGCAAGAGACAGCGGGACTCTGGCCTGGCAGGCAGTAGCTTCACGGGCAAAACTGGCACGACGGGCCCGTACGACCCTCAATTTGAGCAACTGTTGATCGACCATGGCGTATATCCTGACGGATACGAAGACTCAAATGGGAATGCTCCAGAACCTGAGAACATACAGGCCATCCGGGAGCGCCTTGCTCGAAGCCGAAGCTCACTTTCACCATCTCACTTCGACGAAGCCGCCTTCAAACAATTTCAAAGAACGAATCGCGGAGTGAGCACCGAGCAAGATGTGATGGAGGACGTGTTTCCCACGATCAGAGGCAATACCGGCACAAGGTTCCACAAGGCGGGAAACACGCCGTTCAACAACCTGGTCGAGTTTGCTCCCGGCATCACCGATGCGAAAGTCGATGGTTACGATGGGGCGAGACCGATGGAGATAGAGCTGGCCGTCCGCAGAGATCTCCATGGCTACATCATCCCCTCCACCCGGACAGATTTGCCGGCAGCGCCAAACCACCTCACGGAGGTGAAAGGTCCGGCCGGTCGCTCGGATGTGCTGCGACGACAGGCGATGTACGCTGGAGCGGTCGGTGCCCGAGGCATGTTTGAGCTGCAGAACTATGGAAGTGAGACACCAGTGTATGATGGCAATGCGTACGCCCTCGTGCCGACTTACCATGCAGGGGAAGGGTCGCTAAGGGTGTACGCGACACATCCGAGGCAATCCGCGGTCGGGCAGACGGAGTATCACATGACACAACTAGGGTCGTACGCGATGACACATTCATCGGAGAGCTTTCGTCAGGGCGCCGCAGCATTGCGCAACTCCAGAGATCTCAGTAAGGAGCAACGCGATCGCTTCATCGCTAGCGCGAATGCTACTGCGCGGAGGTTGCCACCCGCTGCGACCCCCTCCAGCGGCACTGCAGGTGGGAGTCCTGTCTCCTCAAGGACCGAGGGTGCTTCGTTTGAATCGAACACGTCAACTGATGAGCCGTGTGCGGAACTTGAGGAACCTCCGAAGCGTCAGCGCAAACGGTCTGCAGCAAGGTCAAATGTCTCAGGAAGCGTTCATGATCGTGGTAGGCAATCAAGGCAGCAAGGATCGCGAAGCGGCTAATTAGCCACCGCATGCTATTGCTGAAGATGCACACGTTTGGATGGGATACTATTTCGAGTGCCTTCGAGAGGGGCTGTATGAGTTCAAGTGCACGATTTGTGGGAGAGCTCAAACAATGAGAGCTCAGTAGGTACCGGGACAATCGCGTCCGCAAGAATTCGGCGAGAAGGAGAAGGCATGGCTGCAGGCGTCGTTGGAAGGTCAATCCTTGCTAGTTTTCGCGCGTGACGCGCAGATCACTGTGTGCAAGCAGGCTTAGTGTCTCGCCGGTCCCGTCGTTACAAGCTTGTTGCACCCTGTGCAGGCATCACGCAATGTTGACGTTCTCCGGTGATTGATGTAGCGTGCCTCGCTGTGGGAGCGTGCCACTGTGCAAAGGCGTGCAGCATGTGCTGCGAAGGAGCCCAAGCCGCCAAAGTCGGGGCGTATGATTAATTCCCTGCGATTAGGTCGCGAAATAATCTTGAGGCGCCGATGGCTTCGGCGAACGCCTCAGCAGATGATTGCTAACCCTTTGCTTGATCGGTCTTCGCAACATTCCATATACCTGCATTCTGCCAGGCCATCATGTCTGTTAGGACGTCGTTGTGGTCCAGAAGCAGGCTGTTCTTCACAAGTTGCTTCGTTCTTTGGTTGGTGAATGCTTGGTCATGATCGCACTACGTTATAGCGAGGTTGGTCATATGCTCACCATATTACCATGCTCACCGCCTGCTTCCCCTGAGGACATTCCCCGACTTCTTGCAGGCGCCGCAAGCGTTCCGGGCGTCAGGGGCGTCAAAGGCGTCAGTTGTCTCACTGGCATCATAGGCGTCAATCGCCTCGGTGGCGTCATTGGTGTCAATCACCTCAGTGGCATCAAAGGCGTCAACCGCCTCAGTGGCGTCAAAGCCGTCGATTGCCTCAGTGGCGCCGTAAACGTCAATCGCCTCAGCGGCATCGAAGCCGCCAATTGCCTTTGTGGCCTCAAAGGCGTCCATACTCAATGGCCTCAGTGGCCGCAAGTGGCCTCTAAGGCGACGAGGGCGTCGCGGGCGGTGAGGGCGTCGAGGGCGTTGAAGGCGTGAAGTGCATTTGCAACATTGCTTCTTGTAGGTAGAGCGCGACCACGTTCCCACCAGCTTTGACCGTCCAGTAGCATGACCTTGCCCAGAGGTCTGAAAGGAAGGCATGGAGCGACCGAATGGAAAGTTCGTTCAGAAAGGGATAGCTGGTGACAGCCTTACAGCTTCCCGTCTGGAGCCAAGCGATCAGACACTGTCTCTCTCTGCCCTGGACGATGCATGCCCACCCTGCGGCCGAATGCGCTTGACTCTTCGCAGCGCCAAGACAAGCCTGTCGATGTTAGCATGCTTGTCTTGGCACTGCGACTCTCGCACAGTCCATGATACTACCACTAGTTGTGGGTCTTAGTGTCACAGAGCTCTCTAGGATCTATATATGCGCCTTACGTATAGATCGAGGACGGAAACCTTCTTGGCAGGGTCTCCGCAACGCCGGGAAGGGGGTTACTGTATCCCCCCTCAGACTGTCTCCGCACGTCTTTGGTGAGACATGTTCCAGGCTGTTTCAACGCCGGGAAGGGGGTTACTGTATCCCCCTCCCCTCAGACTGTCTCCGCACGTCTTTGGTGAGACATGTTCCAGGCTGTTTCAACGCCGGGAAGGGGGTTACTGTATCCCCCTCCCCTCAGACTGTCTCCGCACGTCTTTGGTGAGACATGTTCCAGGCTGTTTCAACGCCGGGAAGGGGGTTACTGTATCCCCCTCCCCTCAGACTGTCTCCGCACGTCTTTGGTGAGACATGTTCCAGGCTGTTTCAACGCCGGGAAGGGGGTTACTGTATCCCCCCTCAGACTGTCTCCGCACGTCTTTGGTGAGACATGTTCCAGGCTGTTTCAACGCCGGGAAGGGGGTTACTGTATCCCCCTCCCCTCAGACTGTCTCCGCACGTCTTTGGTGAGACATGTTCCAGGCTGTTTCCTCTCTTCCCCGCGATAACTCGATATTGGGACCTCTCCTCTCGGGGCGTGATCTAAGCGGCGCTCTAGGTGCAGGCGAGAGCGTGCGCACCACTGCTCTATTGATAGTAAGGAATCACGTTAGATAGCAGGTCCACTGCTAGAGTAAGTAGAGAAGGTAAACGCAACGATCGGAATGTAACGGCTAATTGGTGAGTAGAGCCATGCATCTAGTTGCTCTCGGATGTAACACGTTGCTCGAAGGCGGAACACTGTCCACGGAAGGATGCAGACGGCTTTGAATACTGGGCCTTGTTAAGTCATATTCCAAGAGTTGCAGCGGTATGGCGCAAGGACTGGGCGCATGACGCACAGTACGCGTAGAGTCAAGCCTAAACCTCAAGCGTGTTCATGCTTTGACATTCCCGAGCGTCCGGCGGGGGGTGAGAGCATGTTCGACCAAGCAACTCCGCCACGTCTGACGGAAGGTCGAAAATCTTCTAAAGTACTCCGTTACGCTCTGTTCTCGATCCGTTGACAGAGTTCTGCCTCCAATTGCATGGTTGCTGCCGAAGTACACAAACGGCGTCGTTGTCATGTTCGTTCTTGTGACATTGCTGGACCCGTACAGATCGGCACAACCACGATGGACGGCTCTCAGGCCACGTATAACCTTGGATCAAAATTGCGGAACAAGTACTCCGACTTCTTAAAGGAAGATGAATCAATAGAGATCATCGCCCAACTTACAAGGTGCCGTCTGAAACCAGGGAACCAGGTGATGTGGAGCGGAGTTCCCAGAGACTGGGTGCAGGCCTGGGCGGATCGGCGTGGATTGCAGACATTAACTACGGCAATGGGTCCTCTGATGGACGGGAAGCATCCACTTTGTAGGAAAAGATGGAAATCCTCCGCCGAATGGTCTAAGTACGTGACCGGTGCCTCAGCGCTCTTTGCTGAGATGATACCTAAAGGCCATGCTGTAACTGTGCTTTTACGACCGCCGCCGCACAGATTCCATCCTTTGGGCCAGACAACATATCAACGCTTCGAGGAACCGGTGTTGAAGGGCTATAGCAGCCCCTCGGAATCCTCTATTTTTGCCGTTCATATAACAGTACACGGCGCGGAAGATGAGCGATATCAGATTTGGCCAAGCGACGAAATGCACGACTGGGTAGCAAAGAGGAACGGAAAGACCGTAAGCATCAAAAGTAGATGGTAAGTGACTGGCAGAAATGTCTCCTCCATCTTTGTTACGTTCGCCTGACCGATCAAGGGTCGATAGTACTCACGCACTATCTTGGAACAAAACAACACCCCTAGATCATGAGCTTCCATCAAGTCAAGTCGACAGCATGCGACTACACATGAATCTACTTGAGATTGAGGACATGGCGAATAGATCTAGTCAGCTTCGGACCATTGCGAAAGGCAGCAGGAGAATCATTCCTGAAGAAGCTGGGAGCGTCGAAAACAATGTCGATATCGGGAAATTCTTCAGTGCTACAGAACCATCTAAAGATAGACAACAGAGCTTGCAATTGGAGAACAAGCGGAGACGAGATATTAAGCAAGGAAGGAAGGGGAAGAGCGGTGCGAAGAAGAAGAAGGAGTAGAAGAAGCAGCAGCAGCAAGACCAGAAAGCGCTGCTAAAGAGAACTCCAAAGAAGAAAGGACAGAAGGAGGAAAAGCATAAGAAGAAAGAGCAAAAGAAGAAACCACGGCCAGCAAAACCTTCAGAGACAAATAGGGTCTCCGATCTAGGCAGTTGATCCTTTTAGTGTACCAGGTCCAAGACCATCCTTCTTGGCCGTGCTGGAGATCGTATATGGAGGCGGGGTGGCGAAAGCCATACGTAGAGGCGCAAAGCGTTGCAGAGTAGAAGACGAGTTGCCAGATTGCGATGGCTTCATTGTACCAAATGGTCCTCATGATTACTTATGTTTAGTGGACAAGACCGTAGCGAAACACGAGTGGGAAAGTCTCAGCATGTTTATTACCCGCTCAGCAGCCCCTTAAACATTGTTCGGCCCTCAGTTACTCCATTCGTCACTTTCCACTATATTGCGTTCCTCCTGCGTCGGCAGGATCACATCGTAAGGTGTAATAATCAGATCACTGATCCACAATTTCTTTCTCGACTTAACCTCAGATGCTTAAGCGGATCCACAAGACATCCGTTGTGTACCACTTCCTTGAGACTCTTTCCTGCGCCAGTCTCGTACTTGCGCTCGGTCTGACCACGTGCAACAGCGCTGAGCAGACTGCCTAGCGTGAATTCATCGGCCGCAGCGATTGAGAACTTGACGGTCGTCGACCCACACGATTCTGGCCAATTCTCAAGCCGCCAGCTTGACTTTACATTCGCTCGTTTGATCGGCCGATCGGTCCTACCGTGAGTCAGCAGTAGAGCATAGAACTCGCCTGTCTAGGTGGCATACAGATACATCTTCTTCCACGAGCCTGGCGCTACCAAGGGTACATTTTCCGGACGAAACTTGAGCTCGTCTCCCCGGAAATACGTTCGTTCAGCGGCTGAACGGTGTCGTACTTGATCGAAGAATGGACTCAGTCGTGTAGCGGGCTGGTAAAGGCAGCATCGGTCGTCTTGCAAGGCGCAAGTCTTCCGGAAGCACACGCGGTCATCGCCCGGCTTAGCCCGGACGACGGTGTTAGGAATCTCAAAGGCAAACCTCTCTCGCCCTTCCAGGAAACCGAGTGTCTAAGCCTCCATGCTTGTCGGGGGCCGCATGAGAAGCCTATCCTGGAGTTGAGGCGACGTCGCCACAAGATCACGGAAGTGGCAGCTTATGTGCTGTACTGCGAAAAGAGTCTCGCCAGCTGCAAGCATAAGGATGTGCTCCAGGAGTTCAGCCGTCTGAAACACAGCGTCGCGCGGTCCAACTACCATGCTACGGGTGATACGCCTGCTCGGTCCCTGTAAGGCGTATGTATTAGCGGTGGATACTGACAAACCGTGAAAAGTGTTCTACTTGCTACTAGGCTCGCTCACAGCTGCCCATTGTTGATCCAAGCGTATGAGGCATCTGGCGGAAGTAGAGCGTGGAGATGCAATTAGATATAGGTCCGCATCGGTCAAGCGGCTGCGAGCCGCAGCGCACTGACGCCCGTCTTCGGACGGGCGTCCGTATGCTCTGAATCTTCCTCCAACCTCGCTTGCACTGCATTTGTTTTTCCGCGATCATACGCAACGCTACACACCCCTCAAAACGCCGAAGCTGCTGCGCCAACCTTGGTGTGCCGTAGCGCTCAAAGACACCCGCGGAAGCTTGCATCTGCGGCCGCTGCACTTGCGATCGCTGGTCGCTTCGAAGCCAGAGATCAGTTCGCCCAACGTGACTGCTTCCCACTTCGCTCAACCGCTGTCGTGCGCTAAATCTGGATCAAGAGCAGCCGATAAGACGCAGATTCGCGTCTTCGCACATTCCTGGGATCCAGTATGGTGTGTGCCTCCTGCACATGTCTTGATTACATTCAGTACGCTTAGGAGCGTGAGGGAGGTCTGAGGCCCCCTAACGTGCTCATCGAGTGGCACGCCCCACGGTACTAGCCTCCCGCGGATGTTTCGGTCGACGAGTGTTATTATAACGCAAGTGGTGAAAGCATGCATGTTGCACGTCGCCTATTGATCTTGGATGAGTGGTGGTAGCCAAGTATGGCATGTGATAGGGGCGTGACCACACATAAACCAAGGCCCCGAGATTCCTCGACAGCGTGCTGTTCCTTAATGCTCTCCTTCACTTACTTGTCGTCACTTCACACACCAAACTATCAGCGGTGAGATCCCTTCGTTGCTAATTTATTACAAGCTTTCAGGAGACGCACATTCGAGCGGACGCGGCGATCCACAGTGCGCAGGGTCACTACCAACCTCATATTCCTCATTGCTGCAACCGACAAGGAGGCTGGAAGGACCAACCTTGCGATCGAGCAGCGGTCACGATGGGGCTATTTCGTTGCAAAGAGCCTGGTTGTAATTCGACGTTCAGGAAACTCGACAACTATACGCGACACTGGAGGTCTCTCCACCAGCTCTCTAGCAGTGACCCGTGCCCGATGTGCTTGTTACATGACGAGAT
>NAJQ01000676.1:0-16130 GCA_005059865.1 Friedmanniomyces simplex
GAAGGCCTGCGATGGTGTGTGGTAGCGCTAACGCGCCGCCAGGTGTTGATGATGGTTGCGGAAGACGGCATGGAGTTGATGTTGCCGGTTTTGGGCCTGCGGACAGCTCATGCATCTACCCTGTGGAAGCAACCGTGACCCCAGTACTGTCACCGTCGTCGAGCCCGTGGAGTCTGTGACAATGAATGGCAACGCGTTAGTTGCTCACGCTTTTATATGCGTCGAGAGCCACGTCGGCAGCGGCCACAACCTTGAAATCATATAAATGCGGGGTGAGGACATGCGCTACGAAGTGTCAGAATAGGACGATGTACATCCTTTCGATGCTGTACAGTAAGGTGTGCCTAGGTACGTGGAACTCAGCAAAGCATCACGCTCGAGCGCCCAGGATCTTGGCTCGTTACCACTCACGATCACCTCCACCGCTTCTTGACCATCCGCAGACGGCGGCATGCCCTACCCCTGGGTGAACGGCAGCACACCCTGCCCTCTCTCCGGGTCGCTCATCTTATGCACCTTCACATCATCCCCCATCTCCACGTTATTCATACTCTGCGGTGTAATCAGAATGAACTGCCGCCCCACCGACCGCCTTGCCGCCTGGATCATCATGCTCATACTGCTCGCGCGGTTCACACTGTCCATGAAGACATCAAACTCGTCCAGACACCGGATCGGCGAGCCCATGGCCTCCCAGATGGACAGCAAGAGGCAGATGGTACTGAACGACTTCTCCCCGCCGGACAAGGTCCGGGTCTGACGACCGTCGGCGTCTTTCTTGGACATATCCGGCTCGACGAAGATATCCAGTTCTTTCTTGTAGTGGTTCATATCCACGTGGCCCCGGAAATTGCGCTCGGACAGCAGGTACTTGAACGTGAAGCGGGCGCGATAGGCGATATATTTCCGGAACTTCTTCCAGCGAAGGCGGCGGTAGTCCAGTGTCTGCATTAGTTTCTAAGGCAGATCAGTAGGTGGCATGGGGAGACAATAACGCTGGAAAAAACAACTCACACGCTCGCGGGCACTCGCGACCTCTAATTGCGTCACAGCATCGTCGTACTCCGTCTTCGCCTTTTGCCACCGAAGGGCCAGTTCTTCGGCCGACCCACCTGCTGCGTGTTCTTGGTTCTGCATATCCCTGGACAGACGCTCGATGCGTTCATCGCGGTCACGAGCGGTGAGACCGGGTTCAAGCGGCACCCGGAGCGATATGGCGCTCGCCATGCGGTCGAATTCGAGCGCATTATCCTTTTGCTTGTCCCGCCGCAGCTCCAGCTCCGTGACCGTTTGCTTGGCCTGCGCAACATCCTCCAAGGCTTTGTTCTTCACCAGCAACGCTTCTCTACGATCGGCGGACAGTCGTGCAAGCTTCTGTTCCGCCTGGTCCAGCCGAGCCTTGGCCGCTTCATACTCCTGGTCGTGCTCGTCTAGGCGGTGCTTGGCTTCCCTTGAGGCCTCGCTTTCTTTGTCCTTCTGGACGACAGCGTCCTGGAAGGACAGCCCAAGGCTATCGAGCTCATCCTTGGAATCTTTCAGCTGATTCTCCAGCTCCTGCAACCTGCCGTCACGCGGTCGGTGGGCCTCAATGTCGTGAGTCTGCTCCTCGACGGCGTCCTCAGCCTGTTGCACAGCTGTCTTGAGGTTGCGTTCCTCCCGCTCCCAGCGCTTGAAGTCCTGGCCAGCCTTGATCAATGCATCCCGCTTCTCGTTCACCTGCTGTTCAACGGTTCGCAAAAGCCGGTTATGATGGTCGACCGTCTCGCGCTGATGACGAATCTGCTGCTCACGATCGGTCTGCATACGCACATGCCGCGGCCACCCGTGTATCGGAGAAGTCTTCGGTTGCCCGAATTTAGACCTCTCAAGACGCAGGCCGCTGTCGGGGTTGTTGGACTTGCACATGACCGCTTTGACGTTGTTCGGCTTTGGCCCATCGAACATGAACCTTTCAGCGGCGGGTCGGTCTTGAATCAGCACAACTTGTTCGATGGCTTGATTGATGATGAGAGTGTTGCGAACGAGTGTGTTGTCGATGTCGAGTACAGACAGTATTGTGTCAAGGCTGGCGTCGTCGGGTGTTTTGCCGGCGGTGTCCAATGGGTCGGCGTTTCCGATGTAAATCTGAGGCTCTGGGTCACACCTGTTCCGTTTGATGAGATCCTTGAGCATTCGAAAGTCCTCGTTGTTGGTGACGACAAAGGATTCCAGAGCTTGTCCGAATGTCGTCTCAATCTGCTTGCTCCACTCCGGCTTCAGCAGGCGGACGTGCTTGCCCATCGGCCCCACGGGTTTGACGCGCCAGCGGGTGTCGTTGTTGATCGCACGAACGAGTTGTTCCATGAACGGTCGGTAGCCATCGTACGGGCGACCCTGCGAGCGCTGAGTGTCGGCGAGCGTGCGCTCGGCATTCCGAAGCTCATCCGTCTGCTTCGCTTTGGCAGGCTTGGCAGCCTCGTACGCATCGTATGCCTGGTCCTTCGCACGCGTCAAACCAGCAGACCTCTCGGAATGCTCACCCTGCTCCCTCTTCGACGCCTCGACCGCAGTCTGCAGCTCTGCCAGCCTATCGAGTCGCTGGGCATGCTCGGCTCCTTCAGCGTTAGCAATCCGCTCACGCTCTGTCCCGACATCACGCTCGAGATCAAGGACTCGCTTCTTGGCGCTCTTCATGTGCTCCCTGACTTCACGCTCTCCGGTTATGGTGTTGTTGAGCTCAGCCCGGGCCGCGTCGAACTTCTCCTTGCTGGCCGCACGCTGACCTTCGACAGGAACGAGCTGCTCGCGCAGACTTTCGACCAGTCGCTCCGAGCTTTCGTGAGCCTGATCATGGCCGTCGTGAGTGCCGCACGCTGTCTCGGCCTCTTCTTCCCTCTCCCGCACGCTTTCCTCGGCCCGTACAACAGCTTCGCCGTACTCCTCGAGAAGCTCTTCTTGCTCTGCCACTTGCGCCCAGGCATGTTGGTTCTTCGCATCGTTGAGACGCCGTGCGATGGTCGCTGCTTTCTCAAGTTTCCTTTTCCTCCCTTCGGCTTCATCGTATCGCATCTTCAACTCGGGAATATCCTCCTTACGGCTGGCAAGCTTGGCCTGGATCTTGTCCAGGTTCTCTTCCATGACATTGTAGTCGCGATCCAGCTCCTCAAGCCGAGTCCCACGTATAAAGAACTTGTACTTGTCGCTCGCGCTGCTGCCCGACAGAAACTGGCGCGCTAAGTCTTGCGTGAGCACGTTGATGGGATTGTCAATCTGCAGGCCGAAGTAGTCCAATAGGTCGTCCAGGTCGGCCTTCTTCGTGCTGACGGTCTTGTCTTCGGAGTTCTTGAGCTTGTACCCGTTGTTGCCGGACCGCGAGAAGTTACGTTCGACGGTGATGCTACGCCCGAACAGCTCAGGTCTGTATGCGCCTTCTCCTCGATTGCGGATCTTCACTGCCAGCGTCGCGCTCTCCTGACCGTTCTTGATCATGCCCTTCAAATTGCCGCCCCGGTTGGTCTTCCGGGCTGATTCGCCGAGGCAGACGGTTAGCGCGGTGAGGACAGCACTCTTGCCGCTGCCGTTGTGCCCAATGATGAAATTGATGAGCGGGCCGAGCTTAATACGCAGCTTGGTGTGGCACATGAAGTTGCGACAGAACACCTCCTCAATCACGCCTTCATCGGACGCTATGTTCTCGCGGTGCTCGCGCATCTGCTTCTCAATGATTTGCGTGCCAACCAGATCATCCGGCCCATCCGAGTCGTCGTCGTCCTCGAGGTGGCCAAAGCTGAGCACGCTGCCGTCGTTGTCGCGAGTATCATGAGCACCGTGGATCGTCTGCCCGTCTTCTTCTTCATCTTCGTCGTCGGATACCACCGACCCACCGTTCTCAGCAGCGAGGGCGACGCGGGAGCGTTTCGGGAAGTTGTGACGGAAGCTGCTGGTTGCGGACTCGATCTCGACTTCTTCTTCAATGTCCGTGTTGTCGCGAGTGCGTTTGCGCGAGCCGGTGGACATATCGCCGCTGAGGTGGGTGGATGGCGTCGGGGATGAAGTGACGTTATGGGGAGCGGTCCCACGGAACTGCGCAAAGATGCCTTGAGACATGCCGACGCAAGGCACACGCAGTGTGCGGCCATTATCTAGAACGACGCGTGAGGAAGGCGCGTCGCAGAGCCGCTTAGTCAGACTTTCGGCTAATATCGCCTCACCTCACCACGTGCTCAACCTCACCTCATTCGCTTTTCCTTTTTTGATCGGTTCATCGCCGGCATGTGCATACATATACCGGTCATAGCGGTGTATATCGCCCAAGCCGCAAGGGACACACCGACTACATGTATGCCGCGACATTGGACACTTCAGCCACTCTCGCCTTGACCCGGAAGGCCGCTGTCGAGGCAGACCGCATGCCCACCATCGGGCGGGCCATCTACCTTTACTTGCAGGGTTGCGGTGCATTGGGAGCTGAGTCGGCACCGGTCTGTTACTCTTGGCCACCGGTGCTGTATTCGGCAATCCGCGGGTGTATTATTCACGCCCAACCAAGCCACAGGTAGTATTCTGCCTTGAAGTCCAACGACGACCGTCCAGCTCTCAACTCCCTTCTTCTCCCGGACGGTATGCCGCGGCGCTCGATCTCTCAAAGTATCGTCATGCGCACTCACCGCAGTCGAGGCGCACCGGTGTGGGCAGCGATATAACTAGCTTGCCTCTGTGCGTGAGGCCGGAAACCATTGTCTGTAAGTGGAACGGTGACGGCTAACGTACTTCCTACTAAATTGCAGACATGACGAGGGCTCGTTCTCCGGCATCCCCATAGCGAAGACTGTTTGAATAGTGCCTGTACACTCCCGACGTGGATTACCGGTACTTATTTCTCCAACGACTGCTTCCGGTTGGCAATTAGTTCGGATACAAGCACGCGAGACTCGACTTCGAGACTTGTCTAATACTAGTACCGATGAATAAGGGTGTGATTGCTATGCGACCGATCGCAATTGGCGCCTCGCATCAGCAGTGGACATGCCGGCTCTACACCTCCCTGGTCGGCCGGATCACCGCCGGTCTTGGCATTGATATCGACCCACAACACGGTACCGGTGTACCAGTCTTGACGCGGCCGCCCGGTGTCATGGAAGACCTGGTTCATTGTTCTAGCTTTCTTCCTTGCCTGTTGGGTTCAACCACACCGAACGGTAATGATAGGCAGGATTACTGTAGTCTTATACGCAACATGGCGAAGGCGAAGCACATTGCACTCGGTCTTGCTGTTGCTGTCAGTTTCCGTCGTCTGGTATTACTTGGAGTTGCCTCGTTCGCTTGCTGAGCGTAGACGCTACAAATAAGTAGGCAAGATACTGCGCGGAGTTTACGACCTCCGGAATGACGACCCTTACGTTGCCGGTGAGGAGCCCGCTATCCGGGCGCCAATTGCGTTTGAAGGCAAGCATACAGTCCGCATATCAAAGTCGCTCAAGGCCGACCTCCCACAGATTAAAGAAGGTCCAGCGTGGTGTGATGCGGCTTGTGCATCGATCAGGGAGATCAGAGCCTGCTGTCGGACCATACGGCAATCCCAAAGGCCACACCGGAAAGACCTTTTTGCCTGTCACATGCCTACCGTATTGGCGGTCGATGTCAGAATATTGCCGGGAAAACTCAGCTAGTTGACGGCTTCATAGGGCTCGAATTCATCGTTCTCAACACCCCTAGCTCTCGACCACATGGGAAGAAAGCGGATGACGATCGTCGGCCCCGGCTTGCTTTCCTCTACATCAAGGAGACCACAGTCGCGAGGTTCAGACTCCCCATTGCGGCGGTGTTCGCGATTCCCAACACTGTTAGCGGCTCCTGTCGTTGGCAAAGCGGACATTTCACCTCACTCATCGCCTTTCTCTGCCCGTGCGTGCTCATATCCGGCCGTGCAGTGGTCGAAATACCCTGTGTCTGGATAGCTCAAGCTACAGCGCGATGCTCGTTGCGCACAGGCTCTCTCACGGGGGAAGTATTGGACTGGATGCTACACGGACAAGGAGCAGAAAGCCTGAGGCTGTGCTGCTGATGCGCGGGACTGGCTGAGCCAGCATTTGCGAAGGCTGCCGACCTCGAAGCGAGGTTTCCAGACAAGCTAGCTTGCGGCGTCTGTATGGCGGTGTCACGAGCCTCGCTGCACTGGTGCGGCGTTTGGAGGTACACCAAGGCTGTGTTGCAACCAACAGAGTACCTCAGACATCTTCTGCGGATCTTCTCTATTCGTCTGCGGAAACGGGACTTAGGCATACGGGAATGATACAACCTGCCGCCAATCGCATGGGTCGGTGAACCATGGCGGTTTTTCCAGGAAGCACACTCGGTGCATCCCCGACCAAGACTCTTGCGTTGGGCACGACGCATGTCGGTATGAGAGAAGCCCGATCACACGAGACAGAGAGACCCAGGCAACAATAGAACAAAAAGCAGGTTTCGCCACCATCGCTTAGACCTGGGCGCGTATTGAGATAACCTCATCGGTACGCTGCTGCCTGTTCTGCCCTTTTCAACGTGCATTATGGAGTGTTACGATAGGCTAACACGGCGCCGTGGCTCGCTAACATGCTGTTGGTGGCTTAGCGGCATGCGTGCATGCATTGTCATCACACTCTACCATGGTTAACCGAGCGTAAAGCAAGACGGCACATAAGAAGCGACAAGTCGGTGAAAACATTTGACAATCTCTTCAGCACAAGTCCAAGATTGAATCTCACAATAACTGTGAACGTTGTGAGTAATTGTCCCTAGGCAATACGAACATGGAGCGAACCAATGCTGACGTTGCCTAGGACTCCAAACGTGCTTCTCGACTCAATGGGCTCTTCGCAATACTCGCAAGGCTCCGAAGAAGGCGAGATCCGACCAAGACGTGCTGGCGATGTCAGAATGCCGTTAGGGTTTGCCAGACGATCTGCCCCGACAACGCATAGGGCGAACCACCGGTCAACAGCGAGCTCGACGTCGAACAATGGCCAAGGGTCAATGGCACCACCACCAGCACCATTGTGTGCACAGCCCGATCCTCGCGAGAGGACGCTGTCTGAAGAGCTCGAGTCTTCTCAATCAACACCCAAAAATAAAGCAGTACCAGCATTTCCGGGCTACGTGACCAATACGCCTACCAGTAACGATCGAAGCGACGCAGACACCATTCGTCTCAATGTCCCACCACCCTCAGCAAACATGGTGACCGCATCACAGGAGCAGCGAGGCATCTCACATGGCCACGTGCATGTCGAGTCCTGGGCGGCCGGACCGTCCAGCAACGAACCTCAGAGCGCTCGTAAGAAGGGCAAGTAGCGAGCCACAGATGACGACCGGGATCCGTACCAGCTGCAGGTCGATGAGATAGAAGACCGACAAAGGCGGGGTGACCCGGAGTACCCAGGACCTTCACAGGAAACTCCTATGACACCGTCCGAGGACATCGATCCACAAGATGTCATCGACCTAGCGAACCTCAACGCAGTGAATGGGAGCGCAACATTTGCAAATCATACGCCTGCAGCGCGTCTTCGCAACACCGTCGCCGCAGCTAGCAATGAGACAGAATCACATATCGATGCGAGTTCCTGGACCTGCGACTGCTGTAAGGACATTGCCGACGTTGACACGATGTGGAGTTGCGTTCAATGTAACGACGTAAAGGTATGCACACCGTGCTACTACGACCAACCCACTCTCAGGAACACTCGTCACTCCCAGCACAACTTTGTCGAGCATGCAGAGCACGCAGCTACCGTCACACCAAAGCAAGTGGCCCAGCCAACAAACCTGCAGGCGATGGAGAAGCAACGTAAGAAGACGGAGAGAGAGAACTACGGCGTTCGGCACACGTCGTACGACAATTTGGGAGAGGGGGGCAAGCGTGAAAGAGACGGGCTCATCGCCGGCGTCCAGGCCAACTGGCGCCTCAAGCTGGACAATCCCTTGGCTTTCTGGCCCGAGACCTTAGCACCAACAAGCGACGGAGCCACGTTGCAGCTCAGGCATGTCAGCTCGAGCTTGCTGCGAGAGTTGAGACCTCTTTCAGAAGCCACGAAGGGGAACATCGCGACAGCACACAGAGCTATGAGTGAAGCTTTGGCGAACCGACTCCGCAGGACGGGAGAGAAGCGGAAACTGATCGCAGAGGACTTGAAGGAAGCCCTCAGGCTCTGCAAGACGGTGAGGAAGAGGCCGAGACATGAGCAAGTTGGTCAGGGCGCCGAGCAGGGCCCGTCCAGCAAACGAGCTCGTCGTTCGGGATGTATCTCCACCGAACAGCCCGTGTCGCCAGTGATAGAGTCTTCGACACCGGCTGCTCAATCACACGCAGCGCCGTCCCATCATGCAGAACCTCAAATACCCGAAGACATACACGACAGCTCGACGGAGAGTGACGTGGAGGATGCGGCGGTAGAACCCCCGGAAGACCTTGCTCACACATCTGGAGTTGATGGTGTCGAACAGAGCCACAACCAGGTTCCTACTCCGCCGTTGTCCCCCGAGGTACTGTCGCATGTCTGGAGAAGGCATAGAGACACGCCCGTCTCACAGAGCGTTGAGATCTCGACTGACACGGACTGGTCACAGAAGTTCGAGGGGCTGAGGGAACCATTCTATCTGATGTGCATGAAGGCGGATACCGTGAGCAAGGGAAAGCTCGTGGTGACGTTCAGCGTGGATGGAGGGAGACCGAACGCGGCGTGATCGTGAACAATACGCCGGACGCAGAATGCCAAGTGCAGCGCAGGTAGGGTGATTGAGCCGTGTAACGTAAAGAGCCGACCTGCTGCAGTTTTCGGGGCTTTGGTCATTATCCGCGCAGGCGACGTACTTAACATCACATGATCTTTTGCTTGTTGGGCGTCCATGACCTTCAGATTCCAGGCGCAAATTCGATACGGAGGGACTTGATCGAGCGAGAGATACTTGCTTCCATGCAGGGTAATAGGTACAAACCTTACGAGAAAGAATGAGAACGAGCGCGTAATATCAGCACATTATTGGCTCATATTCTCACCGCTCGGGGACTTACGCGCAGTAAGCTGCAGCAATCACGCTAGGGCTCAGTAAGAGCGGACTTTACTACTGTTTTGGGCTTAGTGCAGGGTGACTCACAGTATAGTCTTTGTAGGCTTACACGAGCGCCTGAGCGGGTATAAAACGCTGCTCGCACCTCCGAAATTTTCTTCGCCCTTGGTCAAACATTCGCCACCACGGACTCTGGAAAGTCGGACTACAGCTTACTTTCGTCTAGGAAGAGTGTTGCAAGGTATGAGTATCTTCACACATTGTGCTACGTATTATTTCTGCTAACCTGGCTGTGTACAGGCCGTGGCAGAGCATACATAGACATAATATATAAACATCGCCGTCGATTGACATATAATACAATGGCGCCGAAAATGTATACTGAGATCAATGGCCGCCTTGTTCCTCATCCGCCTGATCAGGACCTACCACGGGCGACTTACCCTAGTCAGACACCTCAAAAAGTAGTTTATCGTAGGGCTAGTCCTCTGGGTAGCATCAGCGGTCGTCCGGGACATATGATACTGAAGACCAATCTTCCTAAAAGCAAGCCCAATATCAATGCCGTTGTGGCTGGTCCGTCCCCGGCCTCCCCGATTATCGATTCGGACTCGGACTCTGACACTGCCGTCTCTGAAAATGAACAGCCTGCAAGCGCATACATCACGGACAGTGTCAGGAAGCTTGGCAACATGAGTGTGAGTGGTAAGGCCAGGACTATGGAGCGTCTCAGTCCGGACGTGCAAGCTCTGAGAGACATTATGCAACACCGCGAGAGCGTCGTTGTCTCGGAATATAATGACGACGAGTCGACCATGTTCGTCGAGCCGGAAGACGAGGCGCTAGCTATGGAACTATCATCCTACGCCAGGTACGACACTGATGGAACAGACGTCTCCATGAACGATATTGGGGTAGTTGAACCCTCGCAACCTGCCCATACGAATCAGCAGTCGATTCAAGGAAGTGGGACACCCACCTCGACGCCTTCTCGACACAAGAGGATCCGCAACATGCCATACCATCGCTGCGGCTCCAAGGAACGGGCCAAGCGAGACGAGGTCATCATGGCTATCCGTGCGAACTGGCCGCGCACTCAGGAATTCTTTCCCACGCGCCTGGCTCCGAGATCAAGCGACCCTACCACTACTTACCCGCTCGAGCCGCGGGACGTGAGTAGGCCGTTGCTTACGGCTGTGCAAGGCCTTTCTAGCGTGACGAGGGACAATCACGAAAAGGCCTTTGCGGCCATGATCAAGGCGGTTAAGAAGCGGGCGAAGAAGGAGAAAACTGAGGAGAAGCTGCTCTTGGTGGACGTAGAAAAGGCACTGAAGGCTTGTAGAGCTGCTGAGGTCTATCGTCTTACGACTGCGCAGATGCAGTCGTCTATAGGTGCTCCGGCTCCTGAGAGTTTGCAGGCTGGAACTCCTAGGGGTACTGTAATGGAGCGAGGCCATTCCGCGGAGGCTTCCTCGCCCATGGCGACGGGTGCAAGCAGCGAGCATGGCGCTGGAGAGACTACTGGTGATGCAACAGCTTGGTGGCAACGAGTCCATTGTGAGGATGGCTAGGCTTCTTGCCGATGCCAGAGCTCTCGCAGGCGAACGTGTTATCGTCACGATCACCGTAGAGCTGAAGTGGGCGATGGTCAGCCTCCCAGGAGCAGTTGGCGGTGGTGGAAACTCAGAGTTGCTTATAGGACCATTAAAATTGCTAGACATGGATATGAGGACGTGAGGTTGAGGGGTTTTCAGAATGGTCATGTCACGAGGGGAAAGCTGAGGGAGCTTGCTTTTGTTTCGGTTTTCTCATTAGTCCATCGTGAATAACGCAATAACAATACATGTAATCAAATTCACGTGCAATACATCCACCTTCATCACACCTCGTCACATCTTGTCTCGCACGGTCACTGTCGGTACATGTCGTTGACGCCGTAACGAAGGCATAGCTTGTTATACGTGTACACATCGGAAGGAATAGAGGTGGACACGGTTCCGTGGTGCTGACGAATGGAACGCAATTCAACCTCATCGTATGTTGGCACTGCCAGCGGGGCTGGATAAGTCGAACGCTGAGTAGTTCTATAGTTGAGTGGGTTGCCTCAGAAGAAACAAGCACTCAAGAAGAGACTTGGGACATTCACGGAGAAGTCTTGCCATGGCACAGGCTACGTCAACCCCTACAGAATTTCTAATCTACGGTCTTGACGGCCAAGCATCGACCAACCCCTCATATACCACAACATCGTCGTAAGTGACGGCAGTAGTTCCCTCGTGGAGGAAGCTGATCTGCGTGCTCTCATCAAACCATGACCACACCCAGGTGCTCAAGACAAAGCGATCGTTGGCGTAGACCTCGACCACGCTGTTGTCCACCACCACGGTCAAGGCGAGACTCTCGATCGCCGAGCTGTTGGCGCCCGAAGCAATGTTGAACAGTCTGAGCCGGCCGGCCTCGTTGTTGGTCAGTATGCCCGGTGTAGTGGCGGCCGCGGCAGAGGAGTTGGAGCGATCGATTATGAGCGACTCGTTTGCGAACTGATAGTAGATGCTAGTGGATTCGTAATCCGAGCTCAGGATACGGAGTCCAACTTTCAGGTCGCTCGCATTCCGCGCTGATGCTGGGAAGTGGATCGTGGTGGTCAGCATGAAGAATTTGCTTCCTGGGCTTTGCGCGAAGCTCAAGTCAGACGACGCATTACCGTAGCTTGATGCTGAAGTCGAGATGGTGCGGCCCGGCTCCGTGAAGGTTCGGGTGGCGTTCGAGATGAATGCTGATCGAACTTCCCGGACGATCGTCTGATTGAGTGTGACAAGCTCGACCGTGCCGGCGGTCTCGTCACGGCTCGTAATGCGCCACGACGCTTGTCCTTGTACAAGACTGTCGTCCAGGACGTTGGAAATTGTGCCACGTGAAAGTTCACGGACCGTGGTGAGCACGCTGTTCCAGCCTTGCTGCACCGTGGGAAAAGCGGAAGTGCCGAAGTCGTCATTCGTGAGCCAGAGGTAGATTATGAACCGGTCCACAGCAGTCCCGGAACTCTGGCTCGCTGACGAAGTTGCTGGTAGAAGTTTGCCTGCCGCCGCATACGCAAAGACGCCCCAGTCGAGCTTGCCTGCCATCGTCGGTGTGAAGTGGACGCTGCCGTTCGGCAAGTTGCTGACGTTGCCGGACGCCCACAGCATCTCCCTGAACTGTGAGACTTGAGGTATGATGGGCAACTCCGACCATTCGGCGCCGAGGGTGGTGAAGAACTCAGCGTCGGTGCTGTTGCTGTAGCCTTCGGAGTCTAGAGTGAAGATATTGCCGACCTCGAAATTGTAACCCCATCGTCCGGCCCAAGTCCCATCGCCCCAGGTCGAATTGGCAGGCTCATGCCACCACTGACCGAGGTACTCCCAGTCGCGGTACTCCGCATCATACTGCCGGAAAAGGAACTGACTTGGCCCTTGACCGTGAATGCCACCGCTTATAATGGTATACCAGGTCCCGTTCGTGCTGTTAGCCGTACGGTCAAGCTGCGGGCTCTGAAAGACGTAGGGATCACGGAAGCCTGTTACGTTCGTGACCGGGAAAGGCGGTCCTGGAATCACCGGTCCTTCTTTGACCTGGAAGTTAGATGTTACTACGGATTCAGGAGCTTGACTGTTGCAAACCTACATACCTTGGAAAAGTTCTTGCCGCCATCGTAGGTTACTGCCAAGCTCTGCGTCTCCGAGCCTTTCGTGTATGGTATGGTCCACTGGATCGGCAAGTAGGAGACGCTGGTGTATAGCAAAGTTGGCGTCCCATTGATCCCGGAAGGAATCACGGAGCCGTCAAACACAGCGACTGGGTCGTTGATACCACCGCTTCGAATGAATGTCGGATCCTCGTTTACGTCCACGTATCTGACCAGATCGCTCGTCGTTGCTCCGGCGGCGCCGTCGTGGAGGTACCCTACATGGAAGAGGCCGGTGTTTGGGTCTGTGTAGTGCATGCATGGGTCGCCCACTTGCCCATCAGGTGGCAAGACGTGCCTACTCGATGAATTACAACGTTAGCCATGAACAGCTTCGTGACACCTGACCAAGTCGACCTACTTACGACCTTGGCCTCCATGTGTAGAACAGGCTGTTGTTGAAGAGGTCGGAAAGGTTTGGAGGCGCGACGTTGTACTCAATACGACCGACGGTAGCACAGGCGCCTTGCTGAAGCCAGAATGCTGCAGCACTCACTGCTAAAGCTGTTAAGTGCATGTTGACGGTTCAAGGAACGATTAGCTAAAAACATGCGTATGCGTATACCGAGGGCATTCTCGTCAATTTATACCGTCTCATCGTGCAATAGCAATTCATTGGGAAGTTTCCCCGCTCATGATGGAATCCTCCACCACCGCCGAAGGCATGGCAACGGGCATGACGTACATTTCTGGGTAAACGAGTCAGCTTAAATGATGATGGGCAGCTTGAAATTGATCCTTCGTGTTGGCGGCGACTCGCGCGAGCCGGTGTCATCGTGAGGCTCGCAGTGAATAACCGACAAGCAGCTGCACCAGAATCTCGGAGAGGAACTTTTCGATAGCACATGCATTCACGACTATGGCCGGCCGAGTCGCAAGACGAAACCGCTGCATCGACTGACTGATGAACCAAGCTTGGAGGGACGAGATTACGAGAAAATACGTGTTGAACGGAGTTGTCGGCCGAAGCTCTGAATTAAAAGCCTTGCAGTAAGCGGCTATCCGATGCGACTTTCTACCGGGTCAGAGAATTGTAGTCGTGCCGGCTCAATCCTTAGCAAGGTTTCCCGGGAACGTACAGCATAAGTATCCCCTCCCTGCGTCGGCAATGTGATGGCGTTCGATCACTACGTAGCTTCATCAGTATCCGCACTCAAGAAATACACTCTTTCATCGCCGTCCACCCAGCCGGTGCCCACGGAGACAGGAACACGGCTCGCTGAGCATCTCCCACAGTACCGATGCGAGCGAATGCGCGGGCCAGCTCAGCAGGCTCGATCTCCCCGGACGGCGGCACAGCTTTCTGGGCCGTCTTGAGCGCCATCTGCGCCGCATACACCTCGCCCGATAGCTCCGACAGATGAGACCAAGCGTCCGGCAGGTTCGGCTTCAGCAGGATGGCTGTCTGGGCTTCAGTGATCTCATCCTCGTCCGTTGAGCCACTGCGTAGAGCAGCAAGGGTAGACAACAGGCCCTCGATGTCAGCAAGCTCGTTCATGTGAAGGCCGTCCTTCATCCGCAGGTTGAGCAAGTCTTCCTTGACCGCAAGTGATGTGGTTTTGTCGTCATCGAGTGCCGCAATCGCACCAAGTAGAGTGACACTGCCGACATACTCCGGCTGTCTCTCCACACACCCAAACAGCTGATCCCGAGCGACTGTCTTCTCCTCGCTTCCGCCGTGTGCCCATAGCACCTTGACCAGCAGACATACGGCGTCCGGGTTGCTGTTGCTCTCCTGCAGTGCGGCGCGGAACATGCTGATCGCATGACTGATGTTGTTCTGGGAGTGGGCGGCTAAGCCTGCCGTCAAGTGAGAAGAGAGTCGCAGTCTAGTTCTCGCCTCTACATCAAGACCGCTGTTATCCGCGTCTATAGTAAGGTCGAGAGCAGTCTCGGCATTCTCAGCAGCGCCATCGAAGTCAGAAGCAGCAAGTTGACAGCGTGCAAGGTCTGATTTGGCGTGTGCGAAGCGTGCAAGCGCCGCGACGCTTTCCGTTTGCTCATACTCGGCTTCAGCGTTCACACAAAGCTCCGTCAAGGTTTCCACGGCAGCAGGACGGTTGCCAACGCGCTCCAAGAAAAGCGCGGCCAGATGTCGGTAAGGCAGGTCTTCCGGGACCTGAGTGCGCAGCTGCTCCAGCGCGAACACAGGCTGTATGAGCTTGGTCACATCGCTGGACTCCGAATGAGCAGCCAGCAAGTGGTCGAAGCTGGACAGCGCGTACTGCCGCTTCACAATCGTGGAAGCCGAGTCGGAGATCTCGAAGGCGTGCGTGAAGTGATTTAGGGCTTGCCCGGAGTCGCCGAGCAGCAATGCAATGAGTCCTTCGCCTACCCAAGCATGTCCGTAATCGGGGTCAGTCGATTGTGCTCGTCCAAACGCCGAGTGCGCGAGATCGTGGTCGTTTTCCAGCAGATACAAAACTCCCAGGTTCGTCCACACCTTCGCGTTCAGCTCGTTCAAATGCAGTGATCGTACGAAAGCATGCTGAGCCACCTTCGGGTTGAGGGTGGTCGTGACGACACCCAGGGCATTCCAGAACTCCGCATTGCCTGCCTCAAGCTCGATGGCTCGCTTGAAGCAGCGTACCGCAGCTCTCAAGTACTTCTTGCCGGCTTTGGGGTCACTGCTGAGACAGGCGCGTTGCTCGGCCCATCCCAAGTTGTACCAAGCTACGGCCTGAGCGTGCACATCGTGTGCGCACGACGCAATTGCTCGTTTGTACGCCAGGATTCCCGTAGACAGTGGCGCCGATAGCTGCATCCGAGCTGCTTCACCATTCACCCGGCTATCATCCTTTTCCTGACGATGTAGGCGGTCCACGTCCGCCAATAGATTGAAAGCCTCCTGACCGGCATCTGCATCAAGTAGAGATTGTACTGCCTCCGCCGGGAAGCGTCCGACGCCGGACCCTAACCACGAGAAGAGCAGACAAGCGTCGCCGATTGCCTTCCAGAGGTTGAAAGCATGCGGCCTGTCCGTTACGATGTTCGCTGCAGTGGCAAATGCCTGACACGCACTGTCGACTGCCTCTCCATAGAGACCCGTGTCTAGACAGCGCCATGCCTTCTCCAAAAACGTTTGCAGCAGCGATAGTTGCACGCCAAACTCCCCACGGCGCTCTTTGAGTACAGCTTCCAAGCCTCCAATAGCCTCGTCGTATTCTCCGAGCTCCCTGTGTACATTCGCAAGCATGTACCGCGCGAACCAAGTCTCGCCGTTCACCTTCATCGGCGTACCCTCTGGCGGATCAAATGCGAAGCTGAAGGTCCTCAAAGCCGAGTTGTACCTACCAGAATTGTGGTAACTCTCCCCGAGCCCGACGTAAGACTGGTAGTCGTCCGGGCTGATTCGTAAAGCAGCGAGAAAGCTGACAAT
>NAJQ01000677.1:0-16118 GCA_005059865.1 Friedmanniomyces simplex
ATGGATGGGAGGGAAAGGGAAGGGAAGGGAAGGCTGAAGCTGGTCCTGGATCCGGACCGGGAGATGTGGTGGAGTGACAGTCACTTTGCGCATCGACGCACTACACACAGCACGCACCGCTCACCAACACACACACGGCGGGAACCACCGCAACCGAATCGAAACGGCGGGCACGGCTCGACATGAGGGCGTACCGTACCGTACCACTAACTACTACTTGAGCGAGGGGCCGGAGTTCATTGCTTGATTGTGGCATCTGTTTCGATCTTCAAGGCACCCATTGATTTTTCCCTCGCACGATACCAGACACGTAGTACGTAGTTCGTAGTTTCGTAGTTGCTTTTGAGTATGTACTGTATGTAAGGTAGGGTAAGGTAAGTATGGAATGCGGGCTCTCTCGATCGTTACCTCGATGTAGATCCGACAATCTCGTCAATGGTTGGGTGGGTAGTAAAGCCAACGCCTCGTCAGCTTCATGTGCTGTGCTGTGCGTTAAAGTGAACCCCCCAAGCATCAGACAGACGACGGCTTTGTCCACAACGGGTCTAAGACGTGGAGTCAATATCGTGTGGAACAGGTGTACGTTGCCGTCGTCGATTGGCGCCAAGCCCGGCCCAGACGAGCTGTAGGTTTCTTCGGCGGACAGCATGGTAAGAAGTTCTTTTCGGACAGGTGGTGCCAACGACGAATTTGTGCAATCTATGTACTTACTATTCTCACCTCACTTCCCCCCATGCCAGGCAGGAGGCAGACCGAACGCCACCTCCATCTTCCCCTACACAGTACGAATTACAAGCAAGCAAGCAAGCAAGGTATCATCACACACATCCCAACCCAGCGTCAGTCTGTACAATACACTCCTCTTCCCCCTCTCTCTTCCTCCCCTCTCCCTTTCCCCTCAGATCCTCCATCCTCTTCAAGCGCCCCCTCCTCCTCCTCCTCCTTCTCCCCCTCAAAACGTCGAAATAGCCACAGCAATCACCTGCGCATCCCCATGACTAATACTCACCGTCGTCCCCTTCACCCCGGCCTTCTCCGCCGCGGCTTTCGCTTCGCCGTGGAGCTAGAAAGAAAGTCAAAATCAGCACATCAAGTCCATATAGCCACCCAGTGACCAACCACCCGCCGAACTCGGACTAGGAGGATGATGGTGATGAGGAAGCACTTACAGTAACCCCCGGCCCCCCCGTCTCCCCACTCACAATCTCAATCTCCTTCAACGCCGCCCCGCCCCCGCGACTCTCCACTCCCAAACTCTTGAACACAGCCTCCTTCGCGCTCCACTTGCCCGTGAAACTCGCCCGCGGATCGGCCGCTTTGCGACAGTACGCAATCTCCCCCGCCGTGAAATTCCGCTCGATGAAAGTCTCGTTGTCGATGTTCAGCGCGTCCAAGCTCTCGATATCGACGCCGGGGGTGGACTTCGTGGAGGTCGAGGCCCCTCCGCTGCTTTTCATGAGCCGCTCCACCATCTCCGTCGTACTTTTATCCCTCGCGTGACTATCCCTAGAAGGGAAGTGAGCCGGGTAAGCGAAACCCCCCCTCGTCCCATCCGCCTCCACGCGCACAGTGGGATCGAGGAAAACCCGGCTCTGCTGGCTCTCCTCATACGGCGTCTTGTCCTTCGCGCGGAACATGGTGTGATTGATCAGACCGTCATGATAATACCTATATGCCTTCTTCTGCCTCGCCTCCACCTTCCCCTTGTAAGTCTGGAAAGTGGTGTGGTCGAGCGCGGCGTAGAGGTACTTGGGATGGATCGCGATGGCCTGCGCGCCTTTCTGCCCGAAACCGAAGGAGGTGATGGAGACGGCTTTCACGCCGTCCGTCTGGATGGTTTGCGAGGGGTAGACGATGTAGTCGAACTTCTCCATCACTTTGTCCACGTTGTCTGCGTTGCGGTTGCCCGGGACCAGGCCCGAGTTCATGATCTGCAGCGCGCCGTTGAACATCCAGCCGCCTGCTGCTCCCTTGGGGTGGCCTGTGAGGTATTTCTGGAAGACTCCCAGCACGGCGTTGCCTTTCTGCCGGCCGAGGTGTTTCATCTGCTGGCAGATGACGTCCGACTCATTCTTGTCGTTCGCCACGGTCGACGTGCCGTGGAACGACGCCACGCCGATATCATCCACCGTCAACCCCCACGTCGCCAGCGCACCCCGCAGCGGCGCAATCCGCGAGTCCTGCTTCCAGAAGTTATTGCCCAGACTATTCAGCGCGTCTTTCTCCTGCCTCCGGGCCTCGCGCTCAATATGCGCCGCCCGCTCCTCCAGGTACTCCGTCTCGTCGAACTCGCCCCCCTGCTGCATCGCCGCCATCTCCTCCTGCATGTACAGCAGCTCCGCCTCCTGCCACAGCTTAATCTGCTTCCGGCGCAACTCCAGCTGCCGCTTCCGGTACCGGATATCCAGCAACGGCGAGGGGAACTTGCTCGGCTGCTCGCGCGCTGTGGTGAGCACCCCCTGTCCCGGCGCAGGCACCGACC
The DNA here is from genome assembly GCA_005059865.1 of Friedmanniomyces simplex. Classification (NCBI taxonomy): domain Eukaryota; kingdom Fungi; phylum Ascomycota; class Dothideomycetes; order Mycosphaerellales; family Teratosphaeriaceae; genus Friedmanniomyces; species Friedmanniomyces simplex. The sequence goes on from NAJQ01000677.1 coordinate 2,483, forward strand.
GCCCGATCTTGTCCGTCGCCGTGGCGGTGAAGCCCACGATGCCGTAGATCGGCACGCCCATGTCCAGCGCCAGCTTCGCGTCCATGATGACCTGCACCGCGGAGCCCTGTGACTCCATGAAGCCGTTGCGCGTCGTGGTCGTGGGGCGGGACATCTCCTTCGGCGTGCGGCCGTGCGCGAATTCATCCTCGGCATTACTTGTGGCCTTCATGTTCGCGAACTCGTACGAGCCTTCCTCCTGGAAATCGTCCAGTCCACCAACAAAACACACCCGGGCTTTCCCCTCGACGATGCAATCATACCCGATATCCACCGACTCGACCGCCGTCGCGCACGCCCCGACCGGCGTCCTGATCGGCCCCGTGGAGGACAGCAGCAGCATATTCACCCACGCCGCCATGGTGTTGATGAACGCCTCCTGCAGAATATCCTTCTGCACCGGCTTATCCGTCCAGCGATCCTTGTACATGCCCCGCAAAGCGCTCGTGCCGCCTATGCCCGAGCCGATGCAGTTGCCCACCTGCGAGATGTGGACGTACTTGTAGAACTCGTAGGGGTCGGTGATACCGGATGTCATCAGTGCTTCCGCGGTCGCGACGAGGGCGTAGAGGGTGACGGGGTCGACTTGCGAGATGATGTCGTCGGGCACACCGTAGCGCTTCGCATCCCACCCGGTGGGGATCTGGCCCGCGACGAGGCGGTCGAAGCGGAGGGCCTTGGGGATAAGCAGGGTAGCGCCCTTCTTCAGCCGGACCTGGAACTCGCCGGACTCCAGCTCGAACGTGTCGACTTTCTCCCCGTGCTCGCGCTTGAACTCCTGCGCCGTCTCCTTCGACGCCTCGAAGGGGTCCAAGTCCTCCTCGATCTGGATCTCCTGCAGCAGCTGCTTCTTCTTCGGGTCATACCCATTGAAGAGCTCGGGCTCGATGAGGCGGATACCGGAGTGATCGAGGATATGCTTCTCGTACTTGACCTTGACATCCTTATCATCCACCGGCTCGCTGGTCTTGGCATCCACCCACCCAGAGTAGCTCTTCCCCTTCAGCGGACCGTTGTGGTTCTTGATGAGGCCCATGAGCCACGCCATCTCGACACAGCCTTCGAGGGAGAAGTGCCCATGGGCTTCCATCTCCCATCGCGTGCGCGAGTTACCCCAAGGCCCGACTTCCGCGAACCCCGTGACAACGACGACTTTCTCCAGATCCACCATCCCCTTCAAATCCCCATTCAGCGGCTCCACCTCCGTCTTCCAATCCGGCAAGTTGGGGAAATCGAACTTGAGATTCGCGCGCTTATCCACCTTGACAGTCTTGTACAACGCCTCGCTCGCCTCCCCATTGATAATCTTATTCTCCACCGCCGTCTCCCGCGTCACCGCCCGCCGGATTTCCGACGTCTCCGTGATCTCCCGCCGCAGCTTGGTCATGAGCTCCTTCAAGTTCGGCAAAAACTGTAGTCCACCGTTGAGATCGGCAAACACCGGTTCCAGCTGGCAGAGATTGACGATGGACGGCGCCATGAGGCCGAGGATGTTGAAGGCCATCTCCTGCTGGCTGAAAGTGCGCACGCCGTACTTCTCCACGCCCTCGGCGACGATGTTGTTGCCGCCCATGAGACCAGTGCCGCGGGTCCAGCCGATGACGGCACCGCAGATGGTCAGGAAGTTACCCCAGCTCTCGGAGTGCCATCGGTTGAACAGAGTCTCGAGAGCGAGCTTGGATTCGGAGTATAGACCGTCGTTGCCAAAGGTGCCGTGATTGGGCGAGAGCGGCAGGATGACCTGCGCGGGTCGCGTCTCAAATCCTCGCGTCGCCTTCTGCGTCTTGACCGCGCCCAGCATGCGGAGGAGGTTCGTGAGCATGATACGGTGAGCGAGCTCGGATTTACTGTCAATGCTGTCGATCTCGCGTCCGTTCTCCGGAATAGCGGCGAACGGCACGATATAATCCAGATCCCAGCCGAGACCCTTCTTATCGTCGTAGATGTACTCAACCAGTGAGTTGACATCCTGCAAACTGCCCTGGTTGAAAGGTACCACGACCAGCTGGGAGCCACGAGCACCGTAACGAGCGTACATGCTCTGGTAGTACTCCGTGACCTCACGTGAGTAACGCGAGGTCGTAACGAGCACCTTCGCGCCACCGCTGATGAGACCCTGCAGCACATCAGCACCGATGGAGCCCGCACCCGCACCAGTCATGAGGACGTTCTTATTCTGGAACGTCACACCGGCGCGAGCGGCTTGCTCGAGACCGTCGAGGTAGATGCTGGTCAGCTTCTTGCTGTACTCCCAGCCGTGCTCCTCCTTGCGCTTGAGATGCAGGAAAGGCACCGTCTCAACTTTGCCCTGCTTCGCTACGCCGTTCACGCGACCGTTGCCTCGGCCCTTCTTGATGCTCCCGTTGAGTTTGCCGTTCTCAGTTGGCATAATCTGGCCCTCGTTCATCGACAACGAGCGGACGATGTTGCTGTAGAGGGACTTGATCTCGAGCTGGGAGGACTTGGAGAGCTGATGTTGCTGTCGGATGAGCTTGTATACCCGCTGCAGGTCGTTCTGCACCTTGGTGCGATTGCCGTACTCCGAGATCTTGCCGCCCTCGGCCATCTCACGGACGTAGTGTTCCAGCTTGCGGACGCTTGCGCGCGGGGCCTCTTCGTAGTTCATGCCGCCGCGAGCGTCGATGGCGAGGTGTGGTGCGGTGGGCATAGCGACGTCCTTGTAGACCGGTGCCTCGCCGAGCACATCTCGACAGTTGTCGATGAGCTGCTCCCCGAGCATCTTCGCCAGCCCGTAGGTCTCACCGCGTTCCGTCGGGCAGTGGTCGATGTGGTATTGCATGAAGTCGAGCAAGGTTGGGTTGGACCGGTTCATGATGAGGATACAGCGGCTGACGATCTCGCGGTCGACGGCCTTGAGGCGGCCGAAGATGATGTCGTAGTACATGGTGAGTGCGTCTTGTCGAGCCCAGTTCCAGGAAGAGTCGTATACGCGAGCCTTGAGGGAGCTGAATGATGGCTCGATGCCAGCTGCATAGAACTCGCCGTGTTCGGTGTTCCACAAATCGAGTTGTGCTTGCAACGCAGCTTCATTCTGCTTTGTGACAATGGCAGCCTTGTCGCCGGCTCGGAGGTCCATTTTGAGGTAGCGTGCAAACAGCTCCAGTTGTTGCTTGAACAGTGCCCTCTGATCCTTGGTGAGGGCGTCGAGTGCGGCCGGGTCCATCATCATGCCGCCACCGCCAGCTCCAGCATCGCCAGCAGCCGGACCGGACGAAAGATTGATGCCCGCCTGAGCAGCATACTTCTGCGACACATCATCCAGCCACGCCTTGCCGTCGTTCTCTGAGCCCAGACGTGCGGCGGGTTCCATGGTCAGTGCCATCAGCAGCACGCCATCTTGCCTTCCAGCTCCGAGACCCCACCTTGTCTCAAGATGTTTCCGCACAGCTGTGATGTTGAAGCCTCCCGGCATCTTCGAGGATACCATGCGTGCAATGAGCGAAGTGGACTGCTTGCCGAGCTGACCATTGAAGGTCGCCTGCATTGATGCTCCCAGCTCGTCGAGTGGCGTGTCTTCCGGCTTCTCAGGTGTTGAACCGAACTCTTTGCCAAGGTCACCGAGGATCTCATTCTGAAGGGTGGACTTGCCTGTCAAAGCCGTCAGTATCTCCACGTCAAACCACTCTTATGCAACTTTTCTCACCTCCCACAAGATCCTTAATCGCCTTGCTCAGCGGGATATCAGCCAACGTCTTCTTCAGCTTCTGCGCGACAAGCACACGCAGGATATCCACAGCTCCCACAGGCGCATCCGCAACCGCAGCCGCTGGCCCAGCACTCGACGATGGCCGCGCCGCAGCTGCAGGAGCCGCAGCCGCTGGTGCCGAAGCAGAAGCACCACCTGCACTAGGTGTCGGTGCCGCTGCCGCCGCTGGCTCATCCTCCACCGGATCCACGTCGTAGTAGATATCCTTGGCATCCTTGTTATAGCACAGGATCTGCCGTTGCACCGATCGGGCGGCGTCGTATGCCTCATACTTGGCCGCCAGGGTCCGCTTCGCCATGCCACCTAGTGTATCCGCGGGGCCGATCTCGACGATGCGCTCCGTCGTCTTCTCGCCGAGGATGACGTCCTGGGTCTCGATCCATCGGACGGGGGAGGCGAACTGGTAGGCGAGGAGCTCGACGAGGAGGGTGTGGGCGAGCTCTTGCTCGACTTCGGGTCGCATGGTGGATGTGAGGGGCGGGGGGGAGGGAGGGAGCAGGAGGGTCGTGTGTGCTGTGGGAGGGGGAGGTTACAAAAGAGTGTATGTGTAGAGGAGGTCTGACCGCAGGCGACAAGCTGTTGCAGACAGTAGTAGAGGGTGGAGTGGAGGGTAAGGTAGGTTCGGGGGGTTGTCGAGGTATGGGCGGGTGATGAGGGTCGGGGAGGATAGGGTAGGGTAGGGCGTGAAAGCTTGGGAGGGGAGACTGAGGTAGGGGTATGGGATGAGCGATCAGTCAATGGTAGTAATCCGTCCCAACGCGCGCACAAGAATGGCAGTGTGAGCTGCAAGGTGTGGTGGTTGAATACAAAAGCGTGGAGCTCTCTCTGCACCTGCAGCTTTCAACCTTTCAACCCCAGCTTTTCGGTGCGGCGGGAGACTCACGTGCAGACGCCCGCCCAAATCAGACGCTTTCTGAAATTCTGACGGCTGAGGCACGGTGGCTCTCCACCGCTTCGCCTTCCACAACATGCACCCCGCTTCTGCGGCTTCGGACCTTCGCGCCTGCTTGCACGCTGCTTGCATAAATTCTGTGGCCACGAGAGTCAACCACGTCACTCTTTTACCGTTGCCTCGACTCTCGTGCCTGTTGCTTGGATGAAAGGGGAAAGGCGCCGTGAACCATCTATGCGGAACTGCTGATGCGGGGTGGAGATGAGCGCATCTCGCAGCAATAATACTGTAGCCACGCCCACCATGGCCATGGGGTGAACAGAGTGGAAGGTGCGCGGGGCGGGAAGGCGAGGGCAGTGATCAGTCCGCCGTCGACTCCTCGCCAGCAATGATTACGGAGGCAGAGGTCGAACTGCAGTCACGTCTCATTCCGGGACGAGACACGCCGGCTACCCATTGCAACGACAACGACACCGGACGAGAGTGGGTTAGACCAGGCACCAACACCTTCCGAAAGCAATCATGCCGGACAGGCCCGCGAAGGCTTACCGTTTACCGCGGTCTACGCAATGCATAATAAGGTATATTGTTGCTGCGGAGCTGAGTATACAAGTCTTTCCTCTCCTCTCTCCATCTCCGTCGTCTCCCTCTCACCCACCCTGCCAGCAAGATGCTGTCTCCCACTTCCGCCGCTGCTGTTGCAGCATTCGGCCTGACTCTGCTCGGACGATGTGCCGCTCAAGCAGGCTACGGTTCGCAGAACTCCAGCACCAGCCTCCCAATCGTGGACCTGGGCTACGAACTCCACCAGGCCTCCCTCTACAACTCCACTGGCGGTTTCTACAACTTCAGCAACATCCGCTATGCTGCGCCGCCCACGGGAGAGAACAGGTTCAGAGCTCCTCAGTTGCCAGCGACGAACCGCTCAGTAGTCCAGACCGGACTGCCGGCTCGTATCTGCCCCCAGGCGGATCCTGCGTGGCTGTTGATTGCAGAGACCTACATTCCCGAGTACCTGGCTGGGCAGACTGTGTTCAATGCGTCCTCGTTCAACCTGAGCAGCTCCTCGGGTGGTGGATTACCGGTACAGGACCCGCGGACGACGGAGGACTGCTTGTTCCTTGATGTGGTCGTGCCGGAGGCCATCTTCAACAATGCAGGGAAGGGCTATGGGGCGCCTGTGCTGGTAGGAATACATGGCTTCATCTCGGTGGAATGAACTGACAGGTTGTACATAGGTCTGGATCTACGGAGGCGGATACACAGCTGGTTCCAAGTCTGATTCCGGGAACCCTGCAGGCCTCCTCACTCGCAGTGAGAGCAATGGCGGTGAGGGTGTCATCGTAAGACTCACCAGTATTCCTTTGCTATGGTCAGCTCCTGACTTCGATGCAGTATGTTAGTATGAACTACCGCCTCGGCGCTTTCGGTTGGCTCTCGGGGCCTACTCTGCAAGCACATGGTGACGCCAATGCCGGCCTGCTCGACCAGAGACTCGCTCTCGAATGGGTCCAAGCGCACATTGCATCTTTCGGAGGCGACCCAAACCGCGTAACAGTCTTCGGAGAGTCAGCAGGCGGAGGGTCGATCATGCACCAGATCACGGCATACGGTGGCAACAAGGGTCCAGTGCCTTTCCAACAGGCTGTTCCCCAGTCGCCCGGATTCGCGCCCTTGGTGTCGAATCAGCAGCAAGAGCAAGCACTTACCACGTTCTTGGCGCTCGCGAACGTCAGCACTATTGAGCAAGCACGTCAATTGCCCTTTGAGACGCTTCTTGTGGCGAATATTATTCAGGTGGGGGGTTCGCAATACGGTAAGCAAGTCGATGTGCTCAAGCAATCGAAAGGGCATCACTAATTTTGTTGTTCTTGTAGGTGGTTTCACATATGGGCCGTGAGTTACTATATATAAAGTGAACATCTCGAAACGTGTACGTATACTGACCTTCTCCAGTTCTGTCGATGGCAACTTCGTTCCGGCGCTCCCCGGTGAGCTGCTGCTCCACGGCCAATATGACAAGACTCTGAAGATCATGGTTGGCCACAACGCAGACGAGGTTCGTTCAAGCGTCTCCGGAATTGACAATTGTACTAACTGCGACAGGGTCTGCTCTTTACCTCGCCGTTCATTCAAAACAACTCGGCCTTCGCCGCGCAGGTTGTTGCCGAGTTGCCCACCCTCGCTGCCTATCCCAAGACCGTCGAGTATATCACCAACGTGCTGTACCGTAAGTGCAACGCCGCCAAACCCCAGACGGCCACGATATAGCTGACAAGTCCACCTGCAGCACCCACCTTTGACGGCAGCCAGGCCATGGGTTACACCAACCAGATCGGCCGCACTGCTGCTCTGGTCAGCGAGCTCATCTTCACCTGCAACACCTTCTACCTCGACAAAGCGTACGGCAACAAGACCTACTCGTACTTCTTCACCGTCCCGCCAGCACTCCACGGGAACGATATACCGTGAGTACACAAGCCAAGCAAGACTGAGCAACAACGAGACACTGACGTACTTCTCCCCAGGTACACCTACTACAACGGGGCTTCCGCTTCCGTCGCGAGCGTGCAGGTGGCCATCGCTATGCAAGAATACATCACGCATTTCGCGGAGACCGGCTCGCCGAACGAGGCGGGCGTGCCTTACTTCGTCATGTATGGTCAGAACGCTACGGTTCAGGACCTGAATATCACGGGTATCTCTGAGATCATGGATCCGACGGCGAATGCGCGGTGTGATTGGTGGCAGAAGGCGTTGTACGTTTAGGAGCGGGTTGTGGGAAGGAGGGTTGGGATGGATGGCTGTATGCTAAAAAAAAGTAGTGTGGTTGGTTGCACAGAACAATGCATCGCCATATCACCTGTTCTCCGGCATGCCTTGAGACATCATCCTTTCTGCCCCGTTTCGACATCACATGATATCGTGGCGTTTCTCGCCGGGGGCGTCTGTCAAGGGTCATAGCTCCAGTGTGCGGTGATGTCAGAGCTGCGTTTCTGCTCCAGCCACACACGCCTGCACTTCGAACACCAAGCACTTCCCTATAAAGACCAACCCTCTCCTCAGTCCAGTTTACTACCACCGACGCAAACCCATCCATCATCCACCATGTACCGCCCAGCCTTCGCCAGGCAAGCCCGCCTCTTCAGCACCTCGGTGCGCGTTCGCAAGTCCGCAATCGACACCGCGAAGGACGCCGTCAAGAACGTGGACAAGACCGTCTCGCAGACGCTCGTCAAGGGCATCGAGACAGGCGGTACGCATCGCGAATAAGCTCCAGGCCTCGACGATGGGTCGCTGACGGTCGTGCAGAGCAAGCTACCCAAGCCGCCAAGGAGACCGTCGGCATCAACGCCAGCAAGGCCGAGGGCTCCGCCAGCGAGATGAAGGGACAGGCGCAGGGGAAAGCCAGTGAGATGTCCGGGGATGCGTCAGGCAAGGCGAGCGAGTTGACGGGACAGGCGAAGGGCAAGGCGCAGGAGATGGTGAGTCCCGCGACACCTTTTCACATACACACACGCAGTTTTGGTTTGGAGGGGGATGGTTTGCTGACACTCAAGCTGTAGGCTGGCAAGGCGCAGGGTAAAGTGGAGGAGATGAAGGGCAAGATGTCTTGAACGCGCACTGCTGAGGGCGCGAGTGGCGCGAGTGGGTAGCAAAAGGTCCCGGTTGCTTTTCGAGTCGCCAGCGTGGTACAATGGGGATTCACGGATGGTGCTTTAGTGTGATTGTATGGCGAGACTACCTGCGAAACATTCTCATCCTCTCTACTTCGCCATATGCTGGCGAGAGTGTGTATACATGTACCTGCCCTTCGTAGAACCCGTGCCGCCAACAAGCCCAATGCCTCCGTAGCAGCTTGCGCACAGACCAACCGAGCAACCTCGGCGAAGAACAAGCAACGGTCGGGTTTATCCAACAATCGTGGTTTGTGGGTTCGCCATATTACTGTATGTGTTTGCTTTCCGGGGTATCGTCAACTCATATGGGCCGAGTACGTTCGCATAAGATGCTGGTAGCTAACCAACTCAGAAGCTGGGCGCTACATCTACCCATTTGCTACGTTCAGTGTGTGGCGTTCCAGTCCACCTGGGACAATACCGACATACAAAAGCGACGGGCGGCATCCAGCTCAGCAATCACCCAGCATGCCTTACGCGACCCTCAGCACCACCCACCGCATCCACTTCCACGACACAAAGGATGGGGAGCCTGACCGCGGCGATGGGAAGCCGCCCATCGTCATGATACACGGCTTGGGATCCTCGCAAAATTTCTACGTGCCCGTCATACCTTTCCTTCCGGCTCACCGTTGCATAGCCCTGGACAGCTACGGCGCCGCACGGTCGAAGTCGCAGGGCGAACGGTTGACTATCGAGCAATTGGCCGAGGATGTTGTGTCGTTGCTGGACCACTTGAGTGTCGAGAAGGCTGTGATAGTTGGCCACTCGATGGGTGGGACGATGGTGTATACAATTGCTGCTGCGCACCCGGAGAGGGTTGTGGGGGTTGTGAGTGTCGGACCGGTCAATCCGAGTTCAGTCAAGCCGGAGATGTTTCAGACGCGTATCGATACGGTGTCGAAAGGTATTCCACCGACACCTATTCCTTTTGGGACGTGAGGCAGCGGCTCACACACTGCTAGATGGTATGGAGCCACTCGCAAACACCATTCCCACGTCCGCCACCGCCTCCAACAGCACACCCTTGCAGCGTGCTCTCATTCGTGAACTCATCCTTGGGCAAGATCCGAAGTCTTACGCTTCGCATTGCAAGGCCATCATGGAGATGAAGGAGCCCGTCGGAGGCTTCGGTGCGGTCAAGGTGCCTGCGCTGATCTTGGCGGGCGAGGAGGACAAGTCCGCACCGCTCGAGGGCTGCCAGTATATCCACGAGCATCTTGGATCGTCGGAGAAGGAGCTGAAGGTTCTGAAAAGTGTCGGGCATTGGCATTGCATTGAGGCTGGGGAGCTGGTCGCAGGCGAGACTGCCGCTTTCTGTTCTTCGCTGTAGCATGACTACACTGGCTTCAGTCGTTGTCGGCAAGGCTTTCGAACAGCTGATCTCGTTGAGTCGTGAGGTCTCGGAGATCTTTTCTGGCGCGCTCTAACTTCGCCCTCGCGGCTTTCGGATCGGATGGCAAAGCGTCGAACGCCGAGAGCTCCGTGCTGCCCATCTTCATCCGGTCTTGCAGAGCGTCGAAATCCTTGGCAAGCCGTGAGACACCTTCGAGTGTCGGAGCTGGGCTCGCCACCGAGCGTATCGCGCCAAGTCGCTCGTCATATTCCGCAAGCTTAGCCTTGAGTTGTTTCGTGCTGCGCGACCATTCGGCAGTTTGTTCGAGCACGTTTGGGGGTGGCTGAAAGTGTTCCGCTCTCAACTCTGCGAGTAGTCGCTCAAGGCGGGATTGTTCGCTTTTGATGACAGCGGTCTGAGCGTTTGTGCGGTAAAGCTGCTCTGAAAGTTCGAACCGTTCGGCAGTTAGCTCACAGAGCCGGTCGCACATTCGCGTACAGTCGCTTGAGTCGAGCAGGACTGCCGCACCCGCTAGCGCATCTAGAGCTTCCTGGTCGTGTGTGCTGAAAGAGTCCAGTAGATTACGGTAAGTGTCCTCTCCCTCGGGGCGTTGGCTCGTAGATGCGGAGAGGGCAGACTTTTCAACTTTCTCTATCATCCCGCGCTGGTCGTCCGCATCTTCGTTCACGGTGGCCAACGTCAGAAGCGCCTGCAGAGTCTCCTCGTTCCGCTCGAAGGCCGGTATTTGCTTGCCATATTGCTTTGCGAGCCAGCTCTCCACGGATGCCCAGTCTCTCGCTTGCGCTTGCTGGGCGCGCGCTTTTGACGGCGAGAACAGCGCTGTAGCTGTCCAGTCTCCTGGGCTGTCCATTTTCTGGTCACTCCGGAGAATGCATGTTGATATTGATGTCCAAGGAGGTTCGTAGGAAGGTATAGGAATCAGGGAGACCTGCAGGTGCCATGGGACGGGCCGAACGCCGTTCTTCACCCAGAACATCACCTTCCTTGCAAACATTCAAACACCACACCCCTCAGACTCAACAAGAGTTTTCCGGAAGCAATTCTCGCCAGATGACAGTGTAAGCCACGCTGGGTCCCGATGCAGGTTCTCACGCAGCCCTCAACATGTCCGCGAAAGCCAACCTCAAGGCGGCAAAGGCCGCGCTAGATGCTGGCGACTATGGCAAGGCGGTGGGCGAGGCACAGACTGTCCTCGCATCGGACCCTCAGAACTACTTCGCACAACTGTTCCTCGCTCGCGCGCTCGAGAAACAAGGCAACTTTGATGATGCCGCAAAGACTTATCAGCAGGCTGCGAAGGCGAAGCTCGATGACAGTCAGGCGTGGCTCGGCCTCTGTAGTGTCTACGAGGCTCAGGGCTCAAGAAAAGCCGACGAGTATCGCGAAGCCGCGGTGAAGGCTGCTGAAGTCTTTGCGACCGCGGACGACAAGCATCGTTGTCAGACGACCATCGACAAACTTACCTCGTTCGTGAAGCAGAATGGCACGACTGCACAACAGAAGCGGACACTCGAGGTCTTACTACCCGGAAATACTGTCTCCGACTTCCTTGAAGGCCGAATACCGCATCCGTCGAACACATATATGCGGCTTGTCGAGATCACGGAGGAGGAAGAAGCGCAGCGTATCAAGCAGGAGATCAACGAATGTCGCACCCGAATCGGAGCTCGGCTTGGTCAGGTTACTAACGATGTCAAGCGCGAAGTGTTCGGCTCTAGCGAGCTCGAAGGACTGTATCAGGAGCTCATCAACTGGTCAAATGATGACGAGGTGCGCAGGCAGTACGAGGAGAAGCTGCTGGAGCGAGCGTACGAAGGGCTTGTCATCTTGCCGGCGGATGCGAAAGCTGCGAAGTTAGACCAGGTTCTGACGCTCGCCGAGGGTATGGTGATCATCAAGCACCCGTTCCGAGTGGCCTGGGACTTGGTGCTGGAGACCCGGGATCTCGATGACCTGCGAGGTCTGGATGTCAACATATTGCGGGAGTACACCATCTTGTTTCCGCACTCCGGTGTGGCAAGAATACTACAGGCGTGGCTCAGCAGCGAACTCTCACCCTTTCCGCAACCTCCGAAGAGCGAGGATGAGGACGGTCAGAAATTGAAAGAGAAGGTTTTGACTCCAGAAGACCGCCTGCTTATGATGAATGAAGGCTTGTCCGCCGCCGGGCAGTCAGTGTTTTCTCACCGGCTCGTCAGTGACTACTACCTCCACCTTGAGGAGCACGAAACCACCGTGGAGACTGCCCGTGCAGGCCTCAAGGTCGATCAATCGGAGTCGCAGAAGCTTGGGATGAGCCTTCGAAACACGCACGATGCTCTCAACGGGACTTTGGCGACCGCTCTCGTGCACTATCAAGCTCCCAGGAATCACGCCGAAGCCCGGAGACTGTTCGAGGATATTTTGCAGCGCAAGCCGAAGTCCACCCCAGCACTGATCGGCCTGGGATTGATACTTGAGGAAACCGAAGAATATCAAGACGCCATCAACTTCTTCACGCAAGCCTTGGAGCAGGACCCTGATAACGTCAATGTTGGCACGGAACTGGCCTGGTGCCGAGCGCTTTGCGGTGATCATGCCCAAGCGCTGAAAGAACTGGAAGCATATCTACCTCGACTGAAAGCAGACGACCCACGAGCGCGCGAACTCCGGGCCCAAGTGCTGTATCGCATCGGCATGTGCATATGGCAGACCGACGAGAGTAAATCCGCTCGAAAAGATCGCAACGGCGCCTACGCCCGGTTCCTTGCCGCCATCAAAACCAATGTCAACTTCGCGCCTGCCTATACCAGCCTAGGGCACTACTATGCCGACTATGGCAAGGACAAGAAGCGAGCACGCCAGTGCTTCCAGAAAGCATTTGAACTGTCTTCAGCGGAGACTGAGGCTGCCGAACGGCTTGCGAAAGCCTTCGCGGATCAAGGTGACTGGGACATCGTCGAAGTCATCGCGCAACGGGTAGTCGACTCCGGCAGAGCAAGGCCGCCACCCGGTTCTAAGAGGAAAGGGACCAGCTGGCCTTACTCCGCGCTGGGTGTTGTGCAGATGAACAAGCAGGACTACTCGCAGGCAATTGTCAGCTTTCTCGCTGCTTTACGAATCAGCCCGGACGACTACCAGTCTTACGTCGGGCTCGGGGAGAGTTACCACAATTCTGGTAGGTACAACTCGGCTTTGAGGACCTTCAGCTTCGCACTTGATCCGCCAGAGGGTACGCCGATGAAGGTGAACGGGGAGACTTGGTTCGCGCGGTACATGCTTGCGAATGTACACAGGGAGCTCGGAGAATACGACGAGGCTATTGGAGGCTTGGAAGCTGTACTCAAAGAGCGCCGTGGGGAGTTTGGCGTGCAACTATCGCTGCTGCAAACGTTTTTGGAGAAGGCATGGCGCTGTCTAGACACGGGTCTCTATGGAGAGGCAGTCGACAGTGCGTGTCAGGCATTTGCCACTGCAGCGAACATCGTAACGGACAGACCGCATGCTTTCAACCTCTGGAAGGCAATCGGCGACGCTTGTCTGCTCTTCTCGTGGTTAGGGTCCGGCGTCGGACGCTTCCCGACGGAGGCAGTACAATCTCTACTTGATGCAGATGCCGGTCAGGAGGCTTTCAATCTATTGGGGGACGTGGACCGCCTATATCGTCAGGAAAAGGATGATAGCCAGGTGAATGGTGAAGCAGCTCGGATGCAGCTATCGGCGCCACTGTCTACGGGAATCTTGGCGTACAAACGAGCAATTGCGTCGTGCGCACACGATATGCACGCTCAGGCCGTAGCTTGGTACAACTTGGGATGGGCCGAGCATCGCGCCTGTCTCAGCAGTGACCCCAAAGCCGGCAAGAAGTACTTGAGAGCTGCGGTACGCTGCTTCAAGCGAGCCATCGAGCTTGAGGCAGGCAATGCGGAGTTCTGGAATGCCCTGGGTGTCGTCACGACCAC
>NAJQ01000678.1:0-16101 GCA_005059865.1 Friedmanniomyces simplex
TTGCAAGAGGTATGATCTTGATAATTGCAAGCTTGTTCGTTGACTCAGATTGAGTAAACAGATCACTGAGGTCCTGTTCAAGATGTTGATGATCTTCAGTCACAATGAAATTGAGCGCTCACGACTGCCGACAAGTTTTGATGGCACAGCAGTTGCAAGGATGCACAACTTGACCCTCGCACTCAGGTGTGTGAGGGGCTGCAGCTGTAGCGGGGCCTTTCAGCTAAGCTACCCAGGCGAAGCTGTGGCCTATGAAATCAGCGCTGAACACTTCTCCCGCGCCGCGCCAGTGGCGTATATGCACCATCACACCTCGGTCCAAGTACCTTCTCGGACATAGCCATTCGCTTACGACCGATGATGCTTACGCCTGCTTGCCTTCATCCGCTTTTCGAGTACGGTCGAGCCTGTGATAGGTTTTTGGTTGGGAGGTCGATATATCGCCATATAGAGGTTATTACTATGAAGAGGTCAGTCTTGGCAGTCGGATGTCGTGGTGTCGATGGCCTTGGCGGTTACGTGACTCGATTTGAGATGGGGTAGTTGTTCAGCTGACGCTGCTGCAGGCCTTCCAACTGCCTGGTTCGAACCAACTTCTCATATCTATCAAGGCTCTGTAGCTAGTCGGGGCTGCAAGTAGACGACTGCTCTTCATGAAGAGCTAGCTGGCTAAATAGGAATAGCATTTGTGAGGCAGCTATACGAGGTTAAAACCCCGGACTAAGGTGGCACTGTTGCTTCCAGAGCGCGCTGAGGATCTCCGCAGCAGCTAATGATTATATCCGCCATGGAAACCCCTGCATTAATGAGCAACTATTGTCGGGGCCCGCCTGTATTACTTCGAGATGCAGTGTCGAAGATGCTCTAAGAATAACGTATTGGCCGACAAAACCCCTGCTGCACTGCGATCTTGGCACCAATTATCCACAGCAGCATTAGATGATCACCTTCTGCCAGCGGCTCCTCAGTATACTTCTTCGCCTTTGGGTGTGGTTGAATATGTATTTGCATGACGCTGATTCAGAGCAAGAGCAGCCCATGTCAGGATTAATAGACCAGCTAGATAATTCGGAGAGTTCCTTCCACACCTTGCGCTCAATTTCCAGAGTGTCTAACTTGTTCCGCACACGCCTCTAATCAAGCATGTGGGGTCCTTTGTATAGCCCCTCTGGCTGTCTTCAAGGGTTATAGCGGCATCTTTCGGAATCTCCGGAACACGGGTAAGCCGGGGCTAAAGGTCCGGATATTGCAAGCACCTATCAGCTGAGGTCGCGCACTGCACAGCCGCATGCAGGGTGGCCAGAATAGGCCATACGCCTAGGTTGATTCTTAATGTTATTCAACCCTTCAGGCCGCGGCTCACAATCTTAAGCCAGTCCGTCCTCCTTCTGCTCCCGATCTGTCTCAATCTTACTTGCCAATCGTCTCCCTCATACACTCAAAACAAAGGCCGTCGGAAGATTCCGGTCTGCAGGCTGTTGCGATAGATGACGGACTAGAAGTAGTACCCGAATTCAAATTGCGAGCGCCTCTGGATCGCAGATCATCTCTCAGCAGACCCGAACACTACTCTCAGCCGCCAAATTCGAAGGAGGGGAAGATTGCAGCCCAAGATCAACGCTCCCACGGTCATTTTCAGGACGCACAAGCACCGGAGGTTTCAGAACCACCTGTACATCAGGGCGACCCAGAGAAAGATGTGGTTGGCCAAGTGAACAAGAAATCACGAATAGTCGGAATGAGAAGAACTTGGTTTATTTGGCTGATCGTGGCCATCGTCGTGATTGTTGTGAGTGCCGTAATTTTGGGTGGAGTATTGGGAAGCGTTCTCCGCAGGAGGAATTCGCAGCAGTAAGCCTTTACCCTGTCTGTGGGCCCTTGATACCTTGCATAGAATGAAGAGCTTACTGGTACACAGAGCAGCGATGTCCAACGTGTCGACTTCTGGACCTACCTTCCTACAGACCTAAGCGATGGATCAAACCGGCCTTGCACTCATGAGTCCGGCCGGAGGTTTTACTTTATATTCCTACTACATGGATGTCGATGGTGCTGTTCTGGAGAACCAGTGGGAGAATAGGTTGTGGCTGACCTCAGGCCACAACATTTCGAACACCTACGTGGTCACCAGCAACGTGGCAGAGAACTCTCCGCTAGCGGCAATATCGTATACGCTGAACTCCACGACATTTGTAAGCCACAGTCCTGGTCACAAATGGCTTTGACTAACGACTCGGTAAGCGCCAACTCTTCTTCTTCGACAGGAATGGTTTGGTGACAACCGTGAATACTTCTGGTGGCAGTAATTGGTCAAAACCGTACGGTGTGCTGCCGAACGCGACCTCCCTGCCCAACACATTGGCGCTTGCTGCAGTTGCAGATACACAGAGTACCGGGCTGAATGGTATCCGGCTGTATTACGGTGAGGAACCTCTACCACGTGAAGTCCACGCCGCTGATCTTTCAGGCTCCACTATTGGCGTAATCCAAGAATTGGGCGTTCAATTTTTGGAGCCA
Source organism: Friedmanniomyces simplex (assembly GCA_005059865.1). Lineage (NCBI taxonomy): Eukaryota > Fungi > Ascomycota > Dothideomycetes > Mycosphaerellales > Teratosphaeriaceae > Friedmanniomyces > Friedmanniomyces simplex. Next base: position 2,518 of record NAJQ01000678.1, read on the forward strand.
CCAGAGAATCCAATATGGCGTACCTTTACTGCGTTCTTCGACAGCGATCCTGATACTGGTGTTGCTTGCGTGTTTGAAAACGGTTCAAATCATGTCTACATGCGGAATTCGTCCACAAGCGCACTGCAGCAATGGCAATGGGACTATGCGAACCCTGATACAGCCATGTGGCAGCCAGGTATGAGAGCCTTCCGCGGAAAGAAGGCGCCCTAATGTGTAACAGGAGCCACAACGCCAAGGAACGAAAGCATTGCCAGAGGAGCCGATATCGCCGTAACGACCGACGGCATCAGTACGGACTACATCTTTTATCAGAACTCCAACAGACAGACCGTACGTGCTTTGTACTACGGCCAGAACATTTCAGACTTCGTGTCAGACCTCGGTTCGCTGAACACAGCATCTCTGGGCTATAGACTGTCGGCAACGTGGTCCACCGGGTCAAGCCGAGGGGCTGTGGCGCTGACCCAGAATAGCACCGCTCCGACCGAAATGATATACGCTCTTATAACTCGCAACGGGCAAGCAGAAGGCGGAACATCTTACACTGGCCCTTGATGGGGTTTCACGAGACCATGGTTTGTTCGTGGGATCCAATGACTTTTGCCGGTCTTTAGCATGGATTTTGGGACCAGTTGGTCCTGAATAATTGCGCCTTGTTTCTTAGCAACACCAATATATAACCTGTGTTCGACTTATGGATTTCCACTCGGCGTCTAATCTTCACCATGCAGAACTGACTTTTGCAGAATCCTAGTGTTGTTGTTCTTGCGGCAAGAATGCCGGGTAAACCTAAGGGAATAGCATCAGCCAAGTTTTCGAGAGGGGAGGGCCCTTTAGACATGCGACGCGTTGGTGCGCCGGCTTTCAACACCTCAGTATCGTCGGCGCAAACTCTCCGAAGATGAGCCCATCACCGTTCTGCAACAAGTTCTCTCCGCCCTAGTCCTCCTGCACGAACAGAGCCCGCCCATCGTGCATCGAGACATCAAACCTGAGAACCTTCTGGTGCAATCTCGGGAGCCGATTCACATCAAACTTGGTGATTTTGGCTTATCCAAGGCGAGTGAAGATCTGAGATCTGAAGACGCTTTGTGGGACGCCCACGTACCTACCGCCTGAGCTTGACAGACATCATGGGTCAAAGTCTTCTAGGTCAACGATCCAGTATTCGCAAGCCGTAGACATTTGGTCACTGGGCGTTGTCATCTACCAATGCGTGTACGGACTCCCAACAAACCTCAGGCTCGGCGCTGGCTTGGTGCAAACGAATCGTGGAGCATCTGAACGAGTGGGAGTCAGGGGAGCTCATCGACTTCCTATTGGAAATGATTGTGATGGATCCTCGTCAGCGGCTTGCAGCAAGGTCATGTCTGAACAGGGCACTATTGCTCGACCATGCATCAGACCCAATCGGAGCTTTGTCTGCTTCCGAAGGCTACGAGCCTCTGGCGGCAAGCAAGCCCATCAGTGGGCAAGGACTCGGGACACTCGACTATGAAGTTCTGAGACAGCTTGACTCACGGAACGAGTATCGAGCCGACCCTGCGGCGCCCACTAGGAGGGCTTCCCTGCTCACTACTCTCAGCTACGATCCGAACGACGGCAACAAGAGGCATAGGTCGCCGGATCCGAATTCTAGTGCACGGACCAAGAAGAGGATGACCGCAACTTGGAAAGGCCCGAAGCAGCGCAACCACATAAGCTGCCCACAAGCATGCGTCGACGCTAAGTCGCCACAATCTCTATCCATTCAGCGAGACACGATGTATGAGTGCGTGCTCGAATTGCTGAGGGACATTCAGATCGGGATCGAAAGCGACAAAACACTGGACTCGCGTACTATCGCTCTCGTACATAACCTTTGTCAACGCCTCGACCGGCTGAACATAGGACAGATCCGCACCGAAGTCGATGATGAGGCGGAACGCACCATCGTCATAGGAGTTTCCGAGGCCCAAGACTTTACGCTTGCCAGCCTCACCTCCTCCGATGTGGCCAACTCTGTGGCGGATCTAGCCCGTCATTTCATCCACATGACGGACCTTCTGAGTTCTGATCTCGAAAAGTTTCAAGCCAGTGGTGTGAACCAGGATTTCGTCCGGCTTTCCAAGAGCACAGTCGAAATATCAGATCCTGACCAGCCAGAACGTATGCGTATCGCGCAGAGCGAAAGCTCGGATCAACCTAAGAGTGCAAAGACACCTACGCCAGTGTGTCAGCTATCGCTCCCCGTCATCAACCTTGGGTCTAGTAGGTCAACCGAGGCTATAGCAAGCTGCGTGACCAACTTCGCAGCACGCCCCAGCGGACAGACTTATCCTTCCGCCATGCTCGACGCATTGAACATGTCAGGCGACAGTCAACCGTGGAAGGTTAGCTGAAGACGTGATGAAGCGTCTGTACGTTTAGTGAGGTATCCCAAGTGAGGCTTCGGCGGCAGGCACGGGGGGCTTTGAAGGTCGGCATGCCCGCTCACAACTGAAGCAGTGCATCCGTGGGTGGCCAAAGCCCTTGTAGCATCAACGACTGGCTCACAGCACCTGCAATCTCCCGCGTTAGAACAGGGCTTCGATTCCCGCCAAATGTTCTGCATACTCGAAGGATTATCACAAATTCGACCGCTCCGTCGTACATTGGCGTAATTCGGCACATGCAATACTATCCTTCTGCAGGCAAGTGATTCCGCCGTCGCGTGAGTCTTACGCCAAATCGAATAGGAACGTGAAACGCTGCGTCGAGGGGAGTTTCACTTGTACTCACTGCCTCTCCATTGCCAGGCTTAAGGTCATGCCTTGTCCGTTTCGATGAAGACTGTGCCAGTGGCGGTTACCCTAAGTTGCACCATTGGTCGTACGGGTCCTCTGAAACTTTGCGGAACTAGAGAATGAAGACGGCTCGCTCTATTGGTCATCATTGAAGGAGGGGGTCGCATGTCCTGGTCGGGGACGCCTCCGGCGAACGTGAGTCGATTTATCGCGAAGGAAACGGGAGTCGTGAGGTACTTCAGCACCCGAATAATTCAAAGCACGCAGCGACACAATCGTCGGGCCGAACGTGAGCGTTTTGAGGTTGGATCGCGACAGAGGGTCGGTTGCCGAGGTTGCGCTTGCAAAATCATTGGATTGTGCCTCGATCCCTAGTTTGGAGATGCGTATCTGCGGACAAAGAATTGTGGACGGAGTACTGGCGGGATACAGATATGCCGTGGGGTACTGCATCACGCAGGGAGCGAGACACGACCTCAACCTCCCAAATTTTCGACTCCCGTCCCTGGGAAATCGACCCGGACCGCTAGCATGCAGCATCTTGGCGTATGTCACGGTCCCGAAGACTCCAGCTGTTGAGCTGTACACACCGCCCTGAAGCAAAGGTGCAGTAGCAGAGTGATGCTGGTCGAAGCTACCGCTGTCAGCTTCCCTCCTGCTTTTGCAGAGACTCTGGCATGTCACAGACTTCGATACTTATCCATATTGCGATTGCAATTTCCTCGATGAGAAAACTTACCGCAGCCCCGCTAGTTTACAGAGCAGTGTTCCAGCCAGCACTGGTGCCAAGGACGTGAGACTGCGGAAAGAAAAATGATCGTGGAATTGTACGACTTTGGTTTCTACATGGGAGCCCGTCGCACAGAACATAATCCACAACGCCGCATGCAGCATCGAGTTGTTGGAAGTTAGAGCGGGGCTCGGGCTGGAATTCCACATCATGGATCTTCGTTGAAAAACACCCAATATCGCATTTTGCGACTGCTAGTTCACTGCGCTGCGGTAAGTGAGCACTATACATGTGGCGTTACAAAGCTACTGTTTTGCCAGGGTTACCCTCGGCAGTGTCCAGGTGCGATTACGCGTGTGCCAGCTGACCCTGAAATGCTTGGCATGCCCACCTACTACTGCCCCCAGTCGTACCCTCTTTCAAAGCGTTGCATGTCCTCTACCCCAGCGTACTGTCCAGTGGCTTACGCGATGATCATACTAGACGCCATTGCTGAGAAGATCGCTGAGAATGCGCGGAGAAGTCTTGCGGCGCAGGTCGCGATTCGGCGTGCCGCCGGATTGGAGCGACCCGTGGGGAAAAACCCCAACGACAAACCTTTTACGATACTTGACGATACCGAAGAGCTCTCTGTTGCGTGCGAAGAATTCATAAAGGTATGCTGCAAGCATGAAGCCGGTAATCCCTTTGCTGACCGAAGAAGAACCTCCAAGCACAGCCCCTTGCCGATCTGCTAGGTATAAGCGAGGAAGAAGTCCGCAGAAGGTTGAAACGTGGCAAAAGCGTTCATTTCTTACCGATCGCGGGCGGGACAATCAAATACATCCACAGTGCGCCGGGGCGAATCGTGGGTACTCTGGCTTTCAGCGTTTTGCGCGACTGTCCCGTTATGCAAGATGGTGATGTCGAGCATACGGAGCTCAAACCCGGTCAAGTCATGTATTACGATGGGGACGAGCCCATTAAATGGCAAAGTACGGAGGAAGGATTCGGCTTGATGATGTGATGCGGCAAGAGCTCAAGTTTCTAAACCCTCATGTACCTTTTGATGGATCACAACTCTCACGTATGGCAGTGACGGTACCACTGGTCACAATTATGTAAGTACCCAAGGGTTTTAAGCTCCGAAGTTCTGTACCCATCCATCCCAGTCACTGATCGGCACCTGCATCGCGGGAGGTCCAGCCATAGCTCCTTCGACGGTTGGGTACCAAGAGTCGAATCCTTCACCCAGCGCGTCTTCGAAGTGAGTCCAGAGCGGTGATCCAGGACTCGACTGGACTCCATTGACGGCACAAGTATGTTGGGGTGTGAGCATGAAAGAGTCCGTACTGAGCGCTGGGTTGGACTGTATTGGCACGTCTTGGAGAACTAGGTTGTCAAGGTGGAAGGCATGACCAAACGTATATTCTGCCGCGCCCAACCCAGTATGCTCCGCTGCGGACGAGCCAAGGTCCACGATGTGCTGTATCTGGTCGTACTCGGAATGCGTACGTCCATCCTGAGGTATGGCATTTGCGTTATGGTGGACATTCGCAGGATATGCTGAGTGAGGGTGCGCAGGGGCTTGGCAACTGGCTAGACCGGCGTCGGACACGCGCGGCACACCTTGCTGAAGGGCATTCGGCCAACCGTCTCTTGAGTGGCACCCCCAATCTGCGCTCGTCGGAGATGTCGAACCGGGGTACGGAGTTGCTTCTATTAATCTTGCCCGCTCAGGGGACGAGGATAAGAAGCAGTCGTCGGCGCCGGACGTATTTTGAACATGCAATCCCGCCCCAGCTGTGACACTACGTTCAGACTGTTCTCCGCGGTCGGTGACACCTGCCTTCGCCCTCGAATCTCTGCCCTCCTGAGCTCTCCGACGGAAGTCCGTCTTGTCATGCATGTCGGCGCTCGGCGACGGCGTGGTGGCGACGTCTTTGACGACGCCCTTGACGTCCCCTCCGCTGGTCACCGCGTTGTTGCCCTTGTCGTGATCAGGCGTGCCCTCGCCTTCGCGGCTCTCTGCTGTGCATTATTAGCGCTGAACCAGCCGAAGCAAACAAGGCTGGCGCTCATACTCGTCGATGGTGATGCCAGATGATCGCCAACATTGGGTAATCCCGGCGTCCTGAGGGTCCCTCGCAGAAGATGCAGCATCTCGATCCTGAACGCCAACGGCCCGGGAAACTCCTTCGCGTCTGCCACCCGGCCGTGCATCCACTCTCGCAAGACCCACGCGACGTACACACCGCAGTTGCGCGCGTCATCTGCGGCTGTGGCGGGCCATGAACATGCTCGAGACGCCAGCTTCTTCCCCGTTGAGCCGTACCGTCGAGATGTTGGGTCCATTTCTCGACCGCCTGAACGCAGCTTCAGTCGGTGAAGAAAGGCAGGTCGCACAAGTGGACTTACCTGGTATATGCCTCCAGCCCGTTTCGAAGGCCCCATTAATGGGTCGTAATGCTTAATCGTCCCTTCTCGCCAGTCGATCGCGACGGCCGTCCAGTGACGATGCTGGCATATGCCAAAGACCCACCGACAGTTCACTGAAGGAAAGGCCTTCACCCATGGTGCCAGCGTCTCGAATCTGCACTTCCGTATGTGTTCATAAGCATAGCTGGGCAGCAAATAGGTGCGACTGTCCGCAGCGACTCCTATGATTGGGATCGTGTTGACGACCTCGTCGTTGAGTTCGTCGTCTCCGTGTGCAGCGAGCTTGCGAATGGACTGTGGACCGCAACAACCGGGGAGGACAGATGATCCACGCTCGCCCGTCCACACCTCTTGGCCTTTCGATTCAAGCTCGTTTACCTGGCTCGCGTTAATGCCTACTGAAGAGTCGAATGGAAGGGTACTCACCAGTGACTCTACCTCCAGCCGGAACTTGGCCAAGGCGATGCTTTCTGCGCCTCCCTGTTGTTCGGTCTGGCTCTGACTCATGTCCTGATCCGGTCTTGTCCAGCCTGCATGCGGTGCAGCCGCGACTGATCCGGTTGCGCCATGCATGGATCCAATCCTTCCTTCTAAAGAAACTTGACGTAAGCGAAGCTGGCTATGGAGTTGGGAATTGACAGCCCACTCACCGCTCTGTGCTTTGTGTGACCGATTGATTGACGTGGTACCTGACGGCGGATTGTCACTAACGCGCCGCTCATCCTTCCGCAGTACTCGTTAGCAGCGCAATACATAGGCGCCACCGTGGATGGCATGATACTCGCGTCGACCTACATGAACATGTTCTGGAGTTCTAGTACCAGCCGCAGATGAGGAAAACGGTGGCTTGGGAACCGGTGGGACCGGAGTGATATTGTTTATTGCCTTGGGCGACTGTCAGACTTGAGCCGGATCGCTGCCACCGAGTGCTCATAACGTACCAGCGCTGAACCCAAAGAATTTGAGCGTGGTAAGTTACTGGGTACATGCGCATCGATTGTGCCGGTTGGAAGGACGGTCGCTTTGGCTGGGCCATCCGCGCCTGCCGTGTCCGTATCGAGATGCTGGAGATGCAAGCGCTTCGTGGGATTTTCTCTCCCTTGGGCGTTTGCATCGTCGCGCTGCTGCTCGAGGTTCCCAAGGTTGCCCTCACGGGACGCGTCGCCCTCTTCGTCCTGCAAGCGCGCCGGAGGTCTCACAAGTACCCGCTTCCCAGGCATGGAAGGGCCGCTGCTGACGCGCTTCCTCTTCTGCAGCATCACGTCAGTCTATTCTTGGGTAGGCTGCATACGTCTTTGCCGATGCTGCGATGGCCGGCATGAGTGACAAGCCTCTGTGACTTACAAGTGTATTCGGGGTGACTGCAACAAATGTAAGCGTTAGCCCGTCCACCAGCCACTCATCCGGTTTAGCTTACTTGCAAACGCCCGATCACACCTGAACGGGGAGACGTCACCGTTAATGATGTCCTTCAGGAACCCTTCGCATTCGGACTCTGCCGCCGTGTCCACAGCCGGCTCTGTTATACGTGTCAGTGACTTATACGCCATGAGCGTACCGAAACAGCGTCGGGAGGGTGCAACTTGCCACAGTGCGTTATTGGAGGTGACGAGTCTGAAGCGAGCTCGTGAGAATCCTTTACCATGCAGTTAGCTCTGAACGGCGTCGGCTTCGCCATGGGAGTCTCCACGTACGAGCTGAAAGCAAAACCGCCATGGTAGTCGAACTGGCTGGATTGGGACGCATCAGACTCCGCGAGTGGGACGAAGCGGCCCTCGTTGGAACCGCGAGTGCCAAGCTGCTCTACTGTGTGTTCGCCGAACCGTAGACGTTTGGTGGGGCTATCTCCGTCGCCAGGGGTGTTGACATGTTCGATGCCCCGCTTGCGATGCGTGGCCGGAGTCACAACAGGCGGCGGGGTCTGGTTGGTATGCGAATCGGACTGGGCCGGTGCGTTGGGGAAGATCGGGTCCGAAGAATCTAAATGCACGTGTAAGTCTATGGATTCAAGCCATATTTGGGAGTTTTCACGATGTACATACGCAACGGGGTCCACATGTAAGGAACATTTACAGGCTGCGCGATGGCCCTTCGCAAGTACTGGGAGTCATAGCCCAGGGCGCATTCGACAGCACCTTGACTTCTTGCGGTCAGCTGGTTGCCTTCGGAACTGGTTTGCAGCGACTGGTTATCTCATTAAGCCCGCTGTCATCTTCTGCAACATCCCCAATGGGGTCATTTGCCCGAGTCGAGACTCATTGCCCGGCAGGGCTACGCTGATCAACTGACGCATCCGGTCGCCATGTCCTCGGAGCACATCCGCATCATTGAGTCGTTGCAACAAGAGTAGAATGGCGGCTGGCCTGGTGGCGCTGGCGAAATAGTCTTGCAACTTGCGCACTCCCGCCCGAACTGGACGTGGTCAACAGATTAAGCGCTTGGAGATCGCGTGGGCAATACTTACGCAGGTACACGACGACCAACACATGCAACCCTCGCCAACCCTCGTCGAGGTGGAGCAGTACGTAATGAAGGCAATGGTGATCGCTAAGCCGGCGGAGGTCGTGCGCGCTCCAACCTTCTACTGCCTTGGCGTACTGTCACCGATCAGTAAAGGCCATCATCATCGAGACCGCCGAGGACACTCACTTGCGCTTCATCATGATGCTTCGTCACTACCAGCGCAAAGCTTTCCAGACAATGCAGCAGATTCACCACATCCTTCGTGACCCTCTGCCGCTGGCGAAGCGCGCGGATTATGTCCATCATGTTGCCCGGGCGCACCTGTTCCCTGCATAAATCGCAAAGACCCTGGATCAGATCGACGTCTACACGCCCCGTCTCCGGATCATCTGCCGCCGGAATGTACGCCAGAATCTCATCTCTCCGCTCACAAAGCATCTTCATGCGCCGCTCAGTCAGCTCTGCTCCAGCTTTTGCAGCTGAGCTCATGAAAAGAGACAGGGGATTCAAGGGTTGTGCCTCTGCCACAATGACCAGCCGCTGAGCATCGAGCCCGAACTTGGTGTAACTCGCACGGATGGCATCTTCGGGCCGCTTGACGCGGGACGGTCCTTTCGCACGAGCGGTCTTGACGGTGACGTTCTTCGTTTGTGAGCGAGAGGCCGCTTTCGGCCTCGCGGGGGTCGGAGTCTGTTGGACGGAGGTCTGGCGGATAGGTCTTCCTTTGTGGTCGAGCGGCGACGACGATGGCTCATCGCTGCTACTGGACGCGCAATTATCTATGTCTGACTCACAGGTCGGCGATTCTGCAACGCAAGAACTTGGGTCCCTTCGGATCGCCTCGGTCCCATTGTGCTTGTCGGACATCGGCGAGACATCACCAGTGGATGGCGCAGGAAGCCGGGGTCTCGACGCAGCAGCAGGACCATCCTGCTTACTTATTGGAGGCACGGCGGAAGAAGGGACTTCACCGTGCAGCGCCCCTGATCTTGGGGTACGGGGAAGCGGAGCAGACTCGTCGTTCGACACCGCCTCTGGATCAACCAGCGGTGAATTGGGTACCGTCGTAGCCATCGAGCCCGAGTGTGTCAGAGGAACGGGTAAGGCTTCAGACGAGACACTGGCATTGGTAGGTGATAAGGGCGAGTCCGGCTGTGGTGGCGCCATTCCCGAAAAGATTGCTGCTTCTCTTGCCAACGAGAATGAAGATGCTGCGGAGTTCAATGGAGTCGATCGAGACGATGGCAAGTTCGCCAGCCCTTCTTGTGCAGGCTTTGTGAGCGGTGAGGGACGCGCTGGGCATGCAATCGAAGCTGTCTGATATGGCTCGGCAGTTGAAGGTGTCTCGCATGGCTCGGATGGAGCAGTCACGGAAGGCGCCTGGCATGGCTGCACTGGAAAAATCACGTAAGGTGCCGGGTGTGGCTCTGCGGGAGTCACCACTAAGACTGGTCCGCATGTCTCGAGTCTTGGTGAGGAAGATAACGAATCGCGAGCGGGATGGTCCTCGGTGTGCTTCTCGTGAGCTGGACTTTGATCGGACCCATCCATGTCCGATATTTCGCCCAAACCTGGTGAGCGTGATCCGGCAGCTGGGTCAGGGGACTTCTCCCGTGAACGGCCAACTGAAAGGTGTACCAAGTCGACTTTGGCCGACATATCTTCTGGAGTGAATGCAAATTTTCCCGAGTTGTGCTGCCGATCATCGGATATGCTACCGCCGTCGCATGGAGACTCATGACCTTCAAGGGATGAACCGTCCCTTGCCTCTTGCGTCGTGCTCGGCCTTGTTGGTGTCGTCGAACTTTGACAGTTGGAGACGACATTAGTATCGTTGGTGACGCCATTAGTGTCCCGCCTCGTTTGATCGGGAAGGTCCTGTATGTGGACTATCGAAGCCGCAACTATGCTGTCCTCTGTTTGAAATATTGAGCTTGCTTGTGGAAACTGTGGTTCGCTTGTGAGTATATCCTTATATCGGCTGTTAGTGGGCTTGCTGTCTGTTGCCTCGTGACCAACCGGCTCGTGGTCGACCGGCTTGCCGTGTCCCGGCCCGCCGTCAGCTCGCTCCTGGTCGATCGGCTCCTGACCGACTGGCTCCTGGCCGACTTGCTCGTGGATAGTCGGAAGAGTCGAGCCTTCTCCGCTGAGCTTTCTCGACCACGGGGCTCGCTCGTCGTCCTGTGCGCCATCATCACCACCGTCAGACTCATGCAAGGTTCGCCTCTCTTTCTTCGACTCGAGAGAATCAGGAAGTTGCTGATGGGGCATCTCGATATCCTCGGGAAGGCGCTCCGCGCCGTGCCCCTCATCGCCATTGCTATGTTGACGTTGCGATCGCGTTGCCGCCGAGATCGAGTCATGAGTCTCGAGATCCGCCGCGCTGAGCATCTCAATATCTGAGCATTGATCCTCCAGAACTTTGTTATGATCCTCTGCAGCTAAACTCTCCGATGCTGTTATGCGCTGTGTTTGGTAACTGTCCTTCCGATCTGCGTGGACAGGCTCTGTAGAACTGCGCATCGCCTCGATCTGTGCCGATCAGCTTTCGACATCTCGAACATCATGCGTCGAGCGGATCTTAAAAGGACCACCGCTTCAACAGGTACGCGGCAGCCGCGAGGCTGGCCTGTGCCTCCGGAAAGCACGCCGTGACGTTTGAGGAGCCTGCGAGGTGGTCCGCACAACGATGTATGAGAGCCTCGCCCATGAAGTACACCGGAGCGATGCAAGCATATTTGTCTGCCACAATGGCAAGGTCTAGGACAAGAGCGGGTGTCGGGCCAGTCGTAGATTGGAGCAGCGCGTTGGTGTCTTGCGCGTGCAGAACGGGGCAGACCACGAGCATTGGATTGGGGTCGTCATCTGGCAGTGGGATTTCCTGAGGGTACTCTGTGCTCCTGACATGCCAGCGCTCCCTGAACTTCGGCGAGAGCATGGCCTTGAACACGGAGGAAGTATTCACGAGCACAAAGGAGGAGACGCGCAGGAACGTCTCAGCGCCGATAACGAGAATGACGTCGCCATCGTCCACAATGTTGAGGTCTTGGCGAGCTGATGACCTCTTGCCGTCCGCCATGGCTGAGGTTGCGTGGTCGCTGGTAATGCTGCGAAGATCAAAGGTCTAGGTGTACGGAGGTTGACACAGCAGCCTTGAAGACAAGAACAAGCGGTGGTCCTCTACCACCTCCAGCTCATCCGCCGCGTCCATCTCTGAAGTCAGGCACTCTGCCTTCTTCTTTGCGCGCTTTTCGGCCTGCCGCAAAATGGCCTTGTTGCGCATTAACCGCGCGAGGACCCGCGCGAGCTCTTGCTTGTCGTCGTCCACCTTTTTTTGGTACTCCTCGCGGGTCCGCTCCAAGGAGGACCATGACATGCTTACGCATGGACGACCAATCCGGACACACTCGGAACAACGAAGCCTACCGGCCGTTTCCATCATGATGCAAGTCTTGTTGGAAAGGAAGCACCGATCGCAGGAGAAGTCAGGGGTGTGGCCGTGTTAGTGGATTTCTTTGCTGACGCGAAGCCGGCGCTGAGCAGATGAAGAGCACATCTTTGGATCTGTCGGCTGACGCAAGCGGGGGTTTAAGACCAGCGGGAACGGCACGTGACCTTCAGGGACTTCGATCTCAGAGGGGAGGCTAATGGAACAGTCCTAGATCTGGGACTAGAGGAGGACGGTTCCCATTGGTTCGGCCCCAAGACGGCAAGCGGGACGATGCCGCAGGGCAGGAGATCACGACGGTCACCAGTGATCAAAGCGGCGCTGCTGATTCCAGCAGGGATATGTGAAATATCGGGTGTATCCTCATTGGTTTGGGCAGCTCCAATTCGTAGCTGACTGGCCCTTTCTTCTCCTTGATCTTGAAGGGTCCCAGTTTCACAGCGTCCAGCCTCCTGCTGGGCTTGTCCGATTTGATGTTTCTTCGGACGAGGTAGACCTTATCCCAGCGCCAACTTCCGAAGATACCGTGCAACGGCGTCCCATTGCAATTGCGACCACAAGGCAAGTACTGGCGATGTTCGAGGTGTTCGATGTTGTGCAGCGCTCGCAGCAGATCCCGGAGGGATTGTTGCACGAAGTCTGGAGGCCATCGAGCACGGCCCGTCGTTTTGACGCCCACTTCTTGGTACAATTGGTGGACCAAGCCTTCCCTCGAAGCACATGAAGAAGTCACAGGGTTGGTGGAATTGTTGACGGACGTCGGCCGCTAACCTCGAGCGAGCTTCGTCTCGATGTGTTTCGAGGTAAGCTGAGGTGGATATGAGCAGCGTGGCATCCGGCAGGCGCTCTCGAGAACTTACGGAGTACGTCTCCGGTGAGCACTGACGCAGCTCGCCTCCCAGAGAGCAAATTGAGAGGTTCAATTGTATCCAGTACGATGCACTTGGTGAAGATTCTGAAGTAGTGACCATTATCAAACCAGTATGACACCGCAGAAGATACTGCCAGAGACAAAATATTCTGGTGATGGCCGTTGACTGTGAGCGCGTATCGTGACAACAGACCTTCCGTGGCGAGGGTGACAGCTTCCTGGCATATATACTTGTCCGCAGCAATAGCGAGGTCTAGGAAGCGAATCACTGACTCCTGCTCCTCCTGATCCCAGTCGGGGAGGGTTCGAATGTGCAAGATGCTGCAGAGATCGAGCATTGCCGCCGGCGGGTCTTCTGGCAGTGGAATGCAGACGGGTTTCTCTGTGCTTCGGGGTGTCAGACCCTCGCGAAAGCGAGAGATTAACATCGGTTGGAACACAGTGGAGGCGTTCATTAGTATGATTGACGGGGCTCGGATGTTGGATCCGTCGTTGAGGTTGAAAAGAACGTCGCCACTCCTAGCATTGGCGGTGTAGCTCTTTGGATTCGTTGATGCTGCATCCCCTTCAGAGTCCGCCATGATAATGTCTGTGATGGTGTAGAGGCTGTTTGAGTATGAATCAACATGATGTGAGGCGGATCGAGATGAGCTTTCCAAGAGAGAAGTCAAGATAAGCTCCCCCAAAAAGAAGTTGAGATGAGCTCCCCAAAAGAAGGTGCATTCTGAACGTGCCTGCTGTCCAGTGTGATCTCCCGCCTCCCGCAGTCCCAATGCACCTGCCGCCTGTATCTGCAAGCTTTTGCTCAAGTCAGCTGCTCTCCAAACGTTCCTGCGAGATGAAAAGGAATGTCAAATGAAGACGGGAAGCTAAGGCTTGGCATGAA